>JASHHO010000061.1:0-124131 GCA_039763685.1 Aspergillus micronesiensis | reverse complement strand
TCTACTGCACGAGGTGACAGGGAATCGGGCGGGTTGTTCATGCTGCTTAAATACAAGCTTCCCCATCACACCAGGTGATCTGCAGCGGACAGGAAAAAATTTATTCATCAGTTTTCCTGCTCCAGCCCTTGCTCCATGAGACCATTTCCGGATCAACAGCTCAACGACCATGACATCGTCTGGCCGGAGACGATTGGGTCTAGCAGGAGGGTGCCCAAAAGTCTGGGCATACGATCGTCGCCACCCACGCTAGGAAACTGATCGACAGCTTGACTTTCACTTTCGCGAAGTGGTCGGCTGAGGTGGTACATACGCCAGCATTGCGCAGGGAGACCGCTGGAGGTGTGCTGGCCTGGCCCGCGGGGGGTGTTTCATTGGCTCATCAGTTGCTCTCATGAGGGGTATGTGGCTGCGGAACCGATGATGCCGTTGTACATCTTGTTGTAATATAGATGAGTGGAAAGTCGCTTGTTCCCATCGGCGCAGATCGGGGACAATCATTACCGCATGATGGACTCCAGCACGCAAGCTAAGCTGAAGAGACGCTCCACCTGCGCCATCGTCCCCAACCCTCGCTATGTGCTCCCTTTCCGGCCGCATCCACCGTCTTTTCAGCAAACTACTATGCCGCAAAGAGTTCGATAGTCTCGCTCGGAGAAAGCTAACGACCGCATGATTTGTTCTGCGTGGCTTTCCACCCCCTGTCCGCCGTGTGTGCCGACTGTTCCACGTCGCTGGACTCTGACGTCATCTTGCGACGGCATTCATTTATGGCTGCCTGGATTCCATTCCAGCACTTTATTTCGGCTGTCTTATGAGGCCGACGGATATTCTTCCATAGTATCGAGCTAAGTGGGTACATCCGGGCTTTATTAAAAATAGCATGAAGTATAGCCACACCAAGGCTACCAAATTAACCAATTTAGGGCAAACATCGCAAAAGCTATCCATCTGAACCAGAAAAAACAACAACCTCGTACTCCGCAGAACCGCAAAACACCCTCAGAAACGACGCTGCCTATTCAATTATCGGCCCTTTTTATCCTCCAGGAACCATTCCATCACCGTCCGGAACACCCCCTTCGCTCCGCTCTCCACCACGTCTCCATGGCACGGAATCAACCGATTGAACTCCCACTTGTCAATCCGTCGCATCGATGCCGCATACGCCTGCCGGTCCGCTGCCGACAGGAGATACCACTGGAACCGCTTCTGCCAGGTCGCCGGGGGCTGTGCCGAGAGTAGCGGGCTGATCATGCTGGTGAGGCATCCCGAGGTTGCGCTCTCGTCGGTCTTCGAGTACTGTTCGCGCGCCGGCAGATTGAAGAGCACGTCGGCTTCGATCAGTGTGAGCGACCGTTTATGCAGAAGACCAGCTCTCGCGACTGATGTCCCCAGACATATTCGGTCTCGAACTCGGCGTCGAATCGTCAGAGATTTTGCGCTTGCCCTGGTCGTCCTTGCGGAAGATGTGTTGAAACATGGTATTCTTGTACTCCGGGTTCGACTGTCGCTTCTCCCACAGTCCTTCCGGGGCGATGATCTCAGCATCAGGATACGCGTCTTTCCACGCGGTAACGTGGATATGATGTTCCAGATCGAGGGCGGCGATGTACTTGAGCCGGCCTCCCAGACCGGCGACGACGTTGCGCACTTCAGGAGTCAGGGTAACAGGGGAGAAGACCGCCAGCGACCCCGACTGCATCTTGACTATTCGCAACACTCATCGTCAGCAGGGCTGTCCATTTCCCAGACGAGAACCTTCGGTCCGGAAACCATTATCATGGATGAATGTCAAGGTGAAGGCGAACCAAGAGTCCCACGTCCTCCAAACTTGAGCCGGCCGAACCGCGCAAACGGCAAGCTCATGGTAATCACATCGGAGGTCACGTTGCGAATCACCATGACCTCCGCTGGATTCTGCGGGAATAGCGTGCGCGGCATGTTCGCAAGATTCTCCAAAGCGGCAGGTTGGGAAGCTTTCTCGTGCTGGAGCAACGGCGACCAGTCGTCACAGCAAGGGCGAAGGTAAAATGGCAAGGTCGCGTAGAGTCGGTTATCTGAGCGGCGATCGGCGTAGCAGACAGAAAACGATCGCGACTCGTCCAGTCTAGTCCACCACAAAGCGAACAATTAATGACTGTTGATTATTATCACATGCGCTCCAAGCGAATGGTGTAGTTTCGTAGAGCTCCGTGATGCTTCGAGGAGGTCGCGGTGGCTGACGAAGGAGCAAGTTTGCGACCAGCGGACCTCGGCCGGTGACGTCAACGGCCGTGGAGACGTTTCCGTCCAGCAATCCAGGGATCCGGCCATTCTCAACTCTTGAACGCCCACAGGAGCTGTCAGGAAACTGGAAACGGGGCCAACGGGGCCCGAGGCTCCAATGGGGCAGCCCTGTGCCTGGATGGGCTGATTTCGTGGGAAATACTAGATCGGTCCATATCCACCTGCCATCTGGCGGCAGAGTCTGAAACATGCGACGAATCCCTCGTCACTTGCTTGCGCTCCAGTAAGGGTCGCTTATCTTAGACATACGTTTCGCTCGGATCCTCGCCATCGTGTACAGATATCATTGGTAAAAAGCGGGAAATCGACTGCATGTCTGATTGGGAACACGTCCGTTGTAGCCACACACTACCGCCACAGATTAAAAACACTTCTTGGGTATCATATGGATCCATCAGCGAACTCAAAACCCCAGCGCCGAACAAAACAATTATACATAGACAATTCTCAAAAAAAGCCGCTGCCGCTAGCTGTACCAGCCGTGTCCCGTAGTCTGGGTCTGTTCCTCGGCGCGGTGCGGGATGATAGACTCCTTGATGCCGTACACTTCGACCAAATCCTGCCAGGTTTCGAAGTCGAGGCTGAACACCGCTTGATGCTTCTGGACGCCTTTCTTCTGCGCCTCGCTGGGGGCATACGGTTTCGCAGCATCTATAGACGGCAACAGTTAGCGAGTCCAGCAGAGCGAACGAGAGTGTAAAAATAGACATACGCAGGGTTGGCAGTTGTCGACTGTCCACAGAAATTCCCACCGTGCCATCGCGCACCAAAAGCTGACGTAGAAACAAATTCTCCACGCTCTGACCAAAGGATTTCGGATTGATGCAGAAATGGAACAGCGGTACACCGCCATCATCGGCAACGTTGTGCTTCGCCATCACTTCCTGGACCATCTCATCCGTAGGCTCCTCCTCTAACTCCGACAAGCGCGCTTCCACGATATCCTGTCCCTTGTTCTGCGTAACGGCCAAGAGCTTATTGATGCTCGCGCACATGGTAGTAAGGTTGGACGTCTCCTGTCGGTCAAGATCCTGCTCCTGCAGTTCCTGCGGGCGGACAGCCTGCGAAGGATCGATGCGCTCGCGCACTCGTCGCTGTGTGATCTGTCGAGTGCGCTTCTGCACCGACAGCGGGCCTAGTAGAAACCCAGAGACCGAGGGTCGGGCATTGTGACGGAAGGAGGCCGCGCGACCGAGCCAGTTCCAGTCCAACCCATCGCCTTGATCATCGTCACTATCGTCCGGATCTGCCTGGCTTCGTCGATAAGCGCGACTGCGCTGTGTGCTTCGTGGTACGGCTTGTGTGTCTGGGGGTCCTTGTCGCATGAAGGAAATGCACTTTGAAACAAATTCGTCCACGTCGATGCGGGCGGTGTTGTCTCCCAGTACTAGTTGCGCAGTTTTCTTATACGAGAGGTCCGCAGCGCTGACCAAGAGGCGAGAATCGATGGTCGCATCAGAGGTCTGTTTCACGTCACGGAAGTACTCGTTCGCTCTCTGGATGGTATCGCGGAGTCCGTGGTTGCCGGCCTGGAGGAATTCGCTTTTGGAGTCTATAGCAGGACTGTGTCAGAAGCAGATCGGCCTCTTCGCATCGTCTCAGGAGGGTAACGGAATGTACCATTCAATTCTCGCGACAGATCTCTCAAGCCCTTCCGAATACGCCGTCGTTCTTTTTCTCTGGTCCGGGTCATAGAACTCTCTCACGCGCTCTTGCTGGGATAAAGATTGGCTGCCGTTCGGGATATTCGATACGCGACCGCTAAGCCGTTGTCGCTTTCTGTTCGACGAAGGCATGGCCGTAGATTTATTTCTTTTTTTCAACACGAGAAGAGTTGTGTCGATTCTCCTTGTCCGACGAGCTTCCAGGTGAAAGGGAATGGTTTGTCGATCCGGTCGCAGAAGATGGCGCCATGCTGGCTAGCCTCGTGCTGATAGACAAACGGGCAACGAAGTGGCACGGCTGCGGTCAGGCACACACGAAGAATGCCCTGTCGTTGGGACAAAGGGAGATGTATCAACTGGAAACAATTTGAAAGATGCGGCGCGGGGGTGTAGTCTCCCAAAAAAGAGCGGTCGACACGGCAGGTGTTCAGGAAAGACAATCTGTTGCAAATACTCTTTCACTCACAGGGACGAGAAACACAATCTTGAGCGACCAGTGGGAATTCACGCGCCCACGCGTTGCGGGCGCCAGTCACGTGCGCTCAGGTGACCCCGCGTCATCCCGATAGCTGTCGGCCAATCAGGCCCCACTCGGCCGTCCCCAGACCGGAGCTCGTCTGGTCGACTTCCTCCTGCGACACTCTACATCCATGCGATGACGGGCCCTTATCGTATGCAGAGGCAGTGATGGAAGCCTTTACGTTTGCGGTTTCCACACAGGTGGACTTTCCTGTCCATGTCAAAATGTTCGTCGTCTTTGAAATTGCTGTGCGAGAGCAGCAAGTCCCCGAACAAACGCAGCTGACTGTCGATATAGCGGTTCCTTGGAAGGGAAGCAGAAGCAGATCCCCTTCTCCATTCTCCTGCAGCGACCAGAATTGCGACATCTAGGCTCTGTCCAAAATCCCACATCGGATCTATTTGCGACCGTCCAGCTATGGTCCGACTCGAAACCCTTGGGTGTGCCGCTGCAGACCTCGTACAAAACGTTTAAATCGGCACGAGCATGGAACGAATGGCTTCAAATGCCCATGTCGCTAAAGGATGCCCCATTCAACTGTCAGCTTGCGATCACCATATGGGACCTCTCGCCCTTCGGCGGGGAAGGGGCTGAAGGTCATTACATTCCCTTCGGTGGGACGACTATTCCGTTGTTTGACGAGGAAGGGAAATTGAAGATGGGAAGACAAAAGTGCAAGGTTTATCGCCATAAAGCTGCGATGGGTTTTCTTCAACAACTACCCCGTCCACTCCTCCGCCAAAACGCCGACGAGCCCACGCTGCCGATCCTCTAGGTCCATCGAACGAGGAGTTAGAGCTGGAGAGGGTGGAAGTTTTGATCAAGAAACATGAGATGGGAGAGATACCCCGGATCGATTGGATGGATCAGATGGTCTTCCGGCAGTTGGAGAAACTCAAGCTGAACGCCGAGGATGCCGCTAGAAAGCGAGCCATTCGGCTGAAAGCTGTGAAGCAGAGCTCGCCGGGGCGGGCGATGATGATTCTGATGAAGAGGATGTTGATGACGAAAACTTTATCCTCTATGTCGAGTTTCCCGATTTGACCACCCCATCGTCTGGTCTGATCACGAATACCCGCCACCACCGATCTCTTCGTACCCACAGACGGGCCCTGCAAATGGAAACCCTGCGCTGAAACCATTACCAGAGGTTCGGTTTGGACCCGGAATAGAAGGTGGTGGTACAGATGAGGTCACTAGGATATATGACCCTGAGGTTGGTCAGACAGGCAACCCATGTGAGGACAAACACAGAAGGCTCATCCGTAGCCACCGCACCGGAATCATGGATCGAGACTTGAAGCCGAACCCCAAGATCCGCGACGAGTTGAACGTCATCCTATCGTACGAGCCTACTCAGGACCTGACAGCAGAGGAAAAGGACTTGATCTGGCGATTCCGGTACTACTTGACACGTGAAAAGAGAGCGCTGACGAAGTTTGTGAAATCCGTCAACTGGCGCGACGTCGGAGAAGCGCATCAGGCCGTGGAGATCCTACCCAAGTGGACGGAAATCGATGTCGATGATGCTCTTGAGCTCCTCGGCCCAACATTCGATAATGCCGCTGTCCGTTCCTACGCGGTCGAGCGACTGCGAAAATCCGATGATGAGGAGCTTCTTCTGTACCTTCTGCAACTCGTTCAGGCTCTTAAGTATGAGGATAACTCCCATGCTGACTCTGAAGACGTGGCGCACGATTCTTCCTTGGTCAACTTCCTGGTAACGCGGGCTGCCGACAACTTCAAGTTGGGTAGCTATCTCCACTGGTATCTGATGGTCGAATGTGATGACACCGGCCCTGGTACATTGTCAGCACAACGCCGACTCTTCGCTCGTGTGGAATACTATTTCATGACAGAGTTAGAACAGATTCATCCTGAACACCGGAAGACACTGTTGCGCCAAGGTGAACTGGTCGCCGTGCTATCGAAGATAGCCAAAGACATACGTTTCTCGCGTGACAGCCGCCCGCTCAAGATCGAGAAACTAAAAAAGTACCTCAAAGAGCCGAAGAACGACCTACTCCATATCGAGCCTCCGCTTCCATTGCCATTAGATCCTGAAATACTGGTGACAGGGTGTTATCCGGAGGAGTCCAATGTCTTCAAGTCAACCCTTGCTCCTCTGCACATCACGTTCAAGACAGCCGAAGGAAAGAAATACCCCATTCTGTTCAAGGTCGGGGATGACCTTCGACAGGATCAACTAGTCATCCAGATCATCATTCTAATGGACCGTCTATTACAAAAGGAGAACCTAGACCTCAAACTCACCCGTATCGCATTCTTGCCACAAACGCAACGGCAGGTGCAGTGCAATTCATCCCATCTACCTCGCTCTCCGCCGTCTCTGCGAAGTATAAGTCGGTCCTCGCATACCTGAAAGCAAACAACCCCGACGACAGTGAACCACTCGGTGTTCGCAAGGAAACAATGGACACCTACATCAAATCCTGCGCCGGGTATTGTGTGATCACGTACCTTCTCGGCGTGGGTGACCGACATCTCGAGAATCTACTGTTGGCCCCAGATGGTCATTTCTTCCACGCTGACTTTGGTTTCATCCTTGGCCGCGACCCAAAGCCATTCGCCCCAATGATGAAACTCTGCAAGGAGATGGTGGAGGGCATGGGTGGCGCAACCTCTCCTCTTTACCTCCAATTCAAACAGTACTGCTTCACGGCCTATACGACCCTGCGCAAGTCTGCGAATCTCATCCTGAACTTGTTCAGTCTCATGGTTGATGCCAATATCCCTGACATCCGAGTCGAGCCTGACAAGGCTGTGCTGAAGGTGAAGGAGCGGTTCAATCTGCAGATGACAGAAGAAGAAGCTATTGCTCATTTCGACCAGCTCATTGGCGATAGTGTCAACGCTATATTTGGTGTGGTCATTGACCGTCTTCATGATTTTGTCCAGGGTTGGAGAGCATGAAACACACTCACGACAATGGTTTGGTTATTCTCCAGGCGGGCGTGGTAGGAGTCACAGGGTCGGCGTATTCTTGCTTATACATGGATGATATGGACAATAGATACCCTACTCAATACAGTCCCATTCTAGAAACTATCTCTATATACCTCTATCTATTAACCAAATTGCGAGTAACTATATTCAACGTTTAATCCTACTCACCAACCTGACCACGAGAAACAACCACCTACATGGCCCAAGCCCCAGCTAGCCAGTTAGTCCATCAATCCTTAGACCGACCCAACTCCTCATCAGTATGTGTCCGAACATCCAACTCAATCCAATCCTGTCCCATCTCACCATCCCCCGCTCTCGACGCTCCCCGCACAACATTCTCGCCACCACCCGAGAAAACACCCCCACGACCAACATCCTGTTCTACCTCCCCATCAAATTCCCCAGAGCCATGTACCTCATTCTCCTTAGCAGCCGCATCCTCATCGTCCTCAGGAGTACCCTCACGGCAGGCCCATGCATCCACAAATCGGAGATACTCGCGCGGCCACCACCGCTTCATAACTAGCAGTCGGAAGGGGACCAGCGCGACAATCAGTACAGGGAAGGCCGGTGCGCCGCGCGTGAGTGTCACAATAAAGATTATACTGTGGTTACGATCTGGAGGATCTTGTAGATGTGCACCGGAAGGTAGGAGGGTCGTCCGGGTGGAGCTGTAGCGTCATTCGTGTCGTTGAGGGTATCATCACTGGCGGAATTTCTCTTCTTCAAGCATGACATGGGCAAAGGGGGCAGCTCCGATGCCGGAGTGAGGAGGTAAAAGGTGCGATACAGGATTGGGCTGGATGGGTTCGTTAGTGATGTTTGCTGGAGAGGGTAGTAGGGATGGGGCAACATACTTAACAGATAAGCTCTGCTCACCCATGAACATGAAAAGACCCGCCAAAACGCTCGTAGGCGTCAAGCCCAGCACTTTCATCAAAGGCGGACTGACAAAGACGAGGATAGCACCCGCATGGAGGAAATTCGACCATCGCTGCTCGTACACGCGTTTGACCTCGTGAGTCTCGACCTTTTCTTCCCCATCAACGATGACAGTCCGCTGCTCCATCTCCGAGTGCATGAGAGACTCAGAATGCAGTGGCGCCTGAGGCAACAGGCCGTTGGCTGGTGGGATGCCCAGGATGCCGCAGAGGGCGGTCGTGGTGCCGAGAAGGATGATATCCCATGCGAATCCACCGGGTTTTTTAGTACCGTATCGATCAATGGTACAGATGATGGAGCTGACTTCGTGGTCGAAGAAGAAGAGTATGGTGATGATGACGCCTGGGATGATCGCTGCAAAGATCCAGCCAACAGGGAGTTTCCAGAACTCGACGAAGAATCGTTCGCGATCCGGTGAGGTTGGTCGGAACGTCTCACTGACCGGTAGGGTCATTTTATCGAGGTCGGCAAGTTCCCCGACGTAGGGAAGTCCGATGAAGATGATGATGGAGATAGCGGCAGCGTACTCCGTCAGGCCCATCCGGATATATCGGTGGAACAGCGGCTTCCAGCTCTCGGCGGTCGAGAGGAAAATGGCAAGTAGCATGGTTCCGACGGCACCAATGACGGCGTACAGGAATGCGGCAAAGGAGAGGTTAGCATGGGCTCGCTCTAGCTCCTGGATGGCTTTGTGGAAGTAGATGATGCTGTTGAGGAGGGAGAAGATCTCCGTGGCGAAGGTGGTCACGTAGCGCATAGTCCAGTCATGCGCATTGATGATAGCGAGGAGATAATGCAACCAGGCGGAATGGATGAGAGACCATGCCATGAAGGGGAGAAAAGGCACCTGGTATGCGGTCTTAGCTATCGCTCTGAGTCAGGCCTTCGCATTCTTCGCATGAATCGACGCCTTACATTGAAAACCTCATGACATAATGAATAGATGTTCTCCGCCAGCACTGAAAAGGGACCAGTCACGCCGAGAATGTTCAATGGCTGGACTGAGAACCTGGGAGATTATGTAAGTGTCCTTCATGAAATTCCTCAAGTACATTTCTCTCATAGAAGGGATGGGATGGATACAGTGAGAAGATGACACCACACAACCCAGTGCTGAACACAACCTCGATCGTTCCCCAGCTCTGTCCCGTGCGAACATACAGATCACTTGCGAACGTGATGCCCGGCAGCAAATTGGTGAAGAAGACATAAACGGCGCTCGCGAACACCAGCTGGTTGAACAGGGTCCAATCCGATACCCAGCGCCGACGGATGTTCACGATATCCTGTTTCACCAGGCGAAAGGGACGCAGAGGCCCACCCGCCGAAACCGACCCTCGAATAATGCGAAAGGCTTTCGGGGTGTGTTTCGATGGGGTGATAATGGAATGCGCATCCGGATCTTGGTCGTCAGCGTCTGTCCTCACAGCCCCGCCACGCTGGGAGGTGCTATCCCGACGTCGTCGCGGCTGTGGCCGGTGACGTAGCGAGGACTCCCCGCGGGTGGAACGAGGTCGAAACGCGGAAATCAACGACATAACTTCCGTGTAGGCAGTGGAAACCCTCGTGCAGCATGGCAATGGGGATGAGATGTTCTGTTGGCGGGGTTCCAGGAGAGACTTTAGCTCGTCGGCCAAGAGGCCCAAGAATTTATACTTTGTCACCACGAGGGCTCGGCATTTTGTGACGTAAATTGTCGATATTGTACATGGTCTCCCGTTTATGTAGTCAAATATTTATCAAGGAATAAATACAGAAGAACGAAGAATTTAATCAAATCAACAATGAAAGAACAGAAATAAAGACAGTAAGCCACTAGCCGGACAGAGATCACGTACATACCACTCGCCACATAACACGTCTTATCAGCCTTTATTTTGAGTCAACCGAGTCAACGATCCTGTCGACCCTATAGACAACCGGGCTATCACAGGATGGCTGGGTTGACATGGACCACCCAAGGACTGCAGCTCAATTCCGCCGTTCCCATCATCCTCCATCTCGGTCTCAGTGCATGTCGTGCTCACTTTGCTCGTTTTACCCTCTGCTGTCGGTGGCGGATCGTCCTTTTGGGCTGCCGCTTGCTGGAGAAGTTGACTGAGAATAGCCTCGGCTTCGGCGGCGTAACGAGACTTCTGTCGAATCTTGGAGCCATACTTGTAGAACAAAAATGGGATCGGGAGACATGCCACAGACAGAAAAGCGGGCACGGAGGCAGCCCAATGAATGCCCAGGTCCTCATACATGTAGCCGGTGAATATCGGGAACGCCGCCCCAATGATGGATCTGACTAGACTATTCGCCGCAAGTACGGATGCTGCGTACACCGTGTATGCATCGATCAGGTAGTTGACGATTGCTAGAAACAGCGAGACCATCGCATATCCAAAAGGGATGCCAGACGCGACTGGGACAATCCAATGGATTGATGGCGAGTTGGTCCAGGCAAACCAGAAAAGACCAACAGGGAGCACGATACTTGCAATAAAGCAGCTAGGTAAGCGGGCTTCCGGTGGTAGACGGCCATGCTGAAGAGTTTTCTGCTGATACTTCATATTCTCAAGGATGTTGAGCCCACATGACAACATTACACCAACGACGACTCCCATGAATGTCAGCCCGGTCATTGCTTCACTCCATCCTCGGATTTGCATGAAGATGATAGGAAAGGCGGTAAAGAACGAGTACAAAGTGCCATAAATGATACTGGTGTAGATGGTGAAAAGAAGGACGATCGGCTCGGAGAGGAGAAGGAATGGCCGACACAAGGCTTTAGTGAGCACACTTCGCACCGTGACTTGTCCTTTTTCGACATCGAGCTTGCTTTTATAGACTTTTCCACTGATGGTGGAGAGCCTCTGCGCGCGGGCATGCAGAAGTACCGGGCCGTATGTTTCAGGCAATAAAAGGAATTTGGCAATCAACATCACGCCGATGAAGATAGCTAGAAAGCCTTGAACCCATCTCCAGCCCCCACTAGCGGCTATAAATCCACCTGCCACCGGTCCAAAGGTAGGTCCAAGGAACGGAGCAGCTGCAGCGGTTGAGGAAGCGAGGCCCCTGGAACTAGCCGGCCAGATATCCGCAACTATGCCCGTTGAAAGGGACATCGAGGCACATCCAAGAGCCCCGCCAAGGAAGCGAAGTATAATGAGCGTTTCTATATTTTGCGCACCAGCAGTTCCAGCTGTGAAGACGAACAAAGCCGCGCCACTCCAAAGGAGAATAGGGCGCCGCCCATACACCTCGCTCAGAGGAGAAAGAACCAGCGGCCCAAATGCAAATCCAACCACGTAGAGCGATATTCCCAGGGTGGCAATCTCTTCGCTCACTTGAAAATATTCGCTAACCTCAAGTAAGCCCCCAGTGTAAGCGGATGAGACTAATGATGTAGCAAAAAGTGTGACTGCGGCAAGAAACGTTATGGTCCATTTTTGAGCCACGGAGGCCGCCAGGGGATCTTTTGGGTCGCCGCTGATCCAAGAAATGGCGAAAGGGTCGTCCTCAGAACCGCATCCTGGGTATGGGTGATCGATTATTGCTGAGGTAACCGCGCCGGTGTCGAAGACTTTGCGCCAGAAGGGAAGTTTGGACGGCGGGGGTCCAGTCGTGTTGATTAGAAACATGTCGATTTATTGCATCTGGGCTGCGTGCCTTCAAAATGGGGAGCTTGGCTCTGTTAGAAAATGGTTTGAATCTAGCACAAGGGGCAGGAGATATGGCTCACAACACAGGGTGCTTTGGCCAAAGGGAGCGAGTCCAACAGACGAGGGCGATGCCCGATCATTTATTTGGATTTTGAACAAAATTAGGATTAGCGAGAACATAGTTCGTAGATCCTCCATGCATAGGTCAGATCGTCCCGATATAGACTGAGTTTGGGAGATCGTTGGTAGGTAAGCTCTTTCCGCTCCGCTATGAGGCAAGGGAGTATCACAGATAATTCATGCTATTGGGCGTTTGACAGCAAACGCAGATCCACTACTGGGCAAATGCTACCTCAGGGATAGTCTCAAGGGGCTCAAACCATAGTGGAATGGTGATCATCCTGCAGCCCTCCTCCTATCTCCAGAGTGCCCTTGCGTCACGGCCGCAGCCACGAACGTTATTTGCAGGTTGAAGCTTCGTCTGCAGGTGAGTTCCGAGAAGGATCCAACATCCCTAGAATTATCCGACTTGAATCGTTTGATACAACCTCCTAGACTCGATGTAATTCCACCCACATTAATTGCGAACCTCTTGCGTGGGCGCTTTTCCGCGGTGATCCACGATGCAGGGAGTATGAGAGGTCAGATAGGGGACTCCAGCAGAAAAAGAAAATATTGTAAACTTTCAATGACAAATCGAGCCTTATTTTGTCCGACTTTGTCAGGCCTTTGGGTGACTGGAAGATCGTTGCATTTTGTTGCATATTTCCGAATAAAGATGTTGTGACCTAAGATAGCTCCGAGATATATCACTACAAGTCATATCAGTGAACTCGACTGAAGGCGACAGAAATGTAGAAGACTAGCTGCCAACCGCCATCAACAAACAGTACATCCATACCTACCTACAATGTTGATGTTGTGGTTGGGCTGTTAATTCGTTCAGTCTGGAAGCATGTGCGCCTTCACCGCCCTGACACCGCTCTGGTCGTCCGGCAGAAAGAAAAGGAAGCGCCCGTTATCGTCGCGATTTCGTCCCATTTTCATCTTCAGCACCCTCCTCGTTCGTTAGAGGATGCATGAAGTCAAGGACTCTTTATCGCCTTCGAACAAATTACCCTTCATGGGACATTCATGATGGCCGCAAAATTCATACCTCGTGCGGTCTTCCCTCATTATGGATCTATTCCGCGGTCCTATTATCTGGGCCACCACCGGGCTGGTTTGAAGAAGATGCAGAATATGCTTTCCTCTATCGACTATGTTGTTGAATGCCGCGATTACCGGGTACCTGTCACTTCAATCAACCCTATGTTTGAAGAGGCCCTTGGAAAGACAAGACGGTTGATTGTGTATACCAAGAGGGACTTGGGTGCGGAGTCGGGTTCGCAAATGCAGCAGTCGGTGAGTTCAAGTCCAATCGGAACATCTTTGTTACTATGTATACTAATTTATGGTACTGGTATAGATAGAAAATACTGTACGAAAGTTTGACCAGAAAAGCGCCGTGTTCTTTGTCAGCTCATCCTCGCGTCCTGACGTAAACTCCATCTTGAAACACCTGCGCAATGACGCCGAAGGACCCGATAAGTTGGTTGGATGTCGGGTCATGGTAGTCGGAATGCCAAATGTTGGCAAGTCAACATTGATCAATCATCTCCGGAACCATGGTGTAGGAAAGGCGAAGGCGCTGCAAACCGCGGGCAGCCTGGTATCACACGGAAGATCGGGACACCCGTCAAAGTGATCGAGCGGGAAAGTGGCTCTCATGTCTATGTGCTGGACACTCCTGGAGTCTTCATGCCTTATGTTCCTGATGCGGAAAACATGCTGAAACTAGCGCTCTGCGGCTGTGTCAAAGACTCGGTCATTTCTCCAGTCACCCTAGCAGATTATCTGCTATACCACATCAACTTGCACGATGCACACGTCTATAAACGATGGTCCTCGCCAACGAATGAGATCGCTCCTCTCCTGAACGATTTTGCCCGACAAACCGGTCTTCTCGGTAAGGGGGGTGTTCCTAACACAGACCTAGCTGCATTGCACTTCATTCAGAAATGGCGTTCTGGTGGCCTCGGCCAATTCATCCTTGACGATCTGCAGGCAGAAGAACATCGTCGCGAACAAGGGCTGGAAAAGCCCGTGGGGATGAGTATGACGCAGGCTTTGAAAGCCGAAAAGACAGCACGGAGAAACGCACGGTCTCGAGACTCATAGTAAATAATGTGATAAAACTGTAAAATATATATGAACGGATAGATCATTGGTATCCTTGGAAATAATTTTCTTCCACTCCCTCAAATGCATGATATGATGAGATTAGCAGAACAACAAGTGGTATGAAACACCATTGATGGAAGATGAATCCCATCGCAGACACAACGCGAAGACCCGAAACGCCGATGCAACACCAGACCCAAATCCCGATACACAAAACGTCATCAAGTGATCTTATCCAGCAGACGTCTTCTCCTCCGATCAACGAGCTCTTCCTGTACCTCCTCCAGCGTCGGTAGTCTCCATTCGACTCCATCGCCAGCATCTCCCGGCAAGGGTTCCCATCCGTCTTCAACATCGTCCTCCTTCTTTGCGCGTAACCGTTCACTGGCCTCTTTCTCCTTCTGCTTCTCGTAGGCCAGTAGCGTGCCATCCTCTTCGTCCAACCCATATCCAAAATAGTTCGCATCGACCCTCTTAGTCGCGATGTCTCCGCCCCGCCCGCGGGTTTCCTCATCTTCCTCCGCAGGTCCCCGCCCACGTCGAGCGGCGGCTTCAAACATCTCCTTGACACCCGGTAGCTCCCTTGCTCGGCCGAAGTACCGGTATCCTTTACCCCCGCCGGGATTTCACGTCCTTCGTCATCGTAGACGCGACCCGAGCCACGCATATAGTTGGGACCGCCCAGGTTCTTGATCTGCATCTCCCACGTCCATTTCTCGCGCATGAGCTTGTTGATCTCATCATTCAGATCGCGGATTTGATAGTCGCTCAAGCTGAGTTCGTGGATTCGAGACACTTTGCGTGAAATCTCCTTGAGGACCTGGCCCCGCCATTTCTCGCAGTTCGGGATGGAGTCGACCGACGTGATTGCCTTGGGACGTCGGGTCCGGCCCATGTCGATGATTCCGATTTCCGCGGCCTGTTGGGCCCGGAATCGGAAGAGCATCGATTGCGCCTTTTCGCTGTTTCGCGCCTGATTGAGGGTATTTCGTTAGCTCATGATTTTTTTCTCCTGCTTCGGTCTGAGCGTCGGGTAGGGAATACACCACAACGCAGAGTTATAATTAAGCAGGGCAATAAGATGTACTCACCATGATGAAGCGGGGCGCAAAGTGCCGGAGAGGAACGTGAGGAGAGGGGTGGTGGTGGAAGAAGAGGAAGCGGAACCTCTTTGACGGGCAGTTGAACTTCGCCCAAGCTTGGGTGGGTTCAGGGAACCTTCGCCGCAAGCGAGCGCTAATCGCAAACGCGCGGCTGTCATATCCACCACATACCGTCATCGTCATTGGTACTATGTGTTGGCAGCGTGATGGAACTATAAAATGCAACCAAGAAAATATCATGCATATATGATTCATTTTGGAATTATTTTTTTCAAAAATGCCCGAATCGTGGAAGAGGCGCACTTTTAAGCGTATATGGTGAGCATCTAAAATAGATCACATGATCACGCATCGCCGTCCCGCGTTTTACGAGCGCCACCGCGTCCTACCTTCGCAATCCGATCGCCATCTCGATCATGCTTGTGTGGTTAGCCCAGCATGGGCTCGCGCCTCGATGAGAACTCCTCCGCTGTGCGCAAGCGCATTCAGGCTCGTGCGTTCCGCCCCCCTGCATTTTCGCAAACGCGACGACCGCTATACTAACACCGAGCACCCACAGACACCTTCGAGGATGAAGGCGGCGACGAGTATGAAGCCTCCACATTTGGTGGATTCGGCGACTACATGCGCCGAAAGAAACTCAAGCTCCAAAACCTAGATTCCGAAATCCGTTCCTCCGCTGCCGATGACTGTCCTCAGATCTTTCGCGGTGTTGTCGCACACGTCAACGGTTACACGCAGCCGTCTTTGCAGGACCTGCATCGACTCATCGTCAGCCATGGCGGCGGCTTCTTGCAGTATCTGCATGGGAAGACAATCGCCACGCACATCATCGCCAGCTCACTTACCCCTAAGAAACGGGAAGAATTTCGGAGATATCGGATCGTCAAACCGGCATGGGTCGTGGAGAGTATCAACGCGGGCCGATTGCTCCCGTGGGACGACTTCCGGGTGGTAGATGAAGGGCAAGCGCAAAAGGTCTTGAGATTCGACAACGGACGGGTTCTCAGTGAGTCAAATAGTCCGCAAGCGAGATATAAAGAGCAAACCGCATCGAGCTGGTATACGTCTCAGCTGAAACAGTCTGCTATGTCCTCCATCGCCCAAGTATCGAACGATGAACCTCCTGATCAGACGCAATCCGATTATGGCGAATTTCCTAGCTTTACCTCTACGACGGAAAGCAGTAAAATCTCGACAACGATTGATGTCTCCACTGTCGACCCGGAACCAACTGGAATCAAGCAAAAAGAGGTCAATGACAGCGATCAAGATCCCGCAGTACCTCGTAGCGAACCGCAGAGTATATCGTCCGATATAGCTCGTGGCGTTCCATCACCTTCGCGGGACAGAATCACAGTGAAACCTGACATGACTCCGGAGGAATACAACGCCCAATTACTGGCAGATCCTCGAATGCGAAACTCCAGTGTTGTGAACCCTGAATTCATACAACAGTATATCGAGAATCTCGATTACACCATCTCTCGACCTGGAAAACTGAACTGAAGGCTCAACTTCAGTTGAGAGCACGGGAGAGGACACAACAAATGCCCAGTACCCGCAAAATTGTACACGGGGCAAGACGCTATATCATGCACGTGGATTTCGACTGCTTTTTTGCCGCTGTGGCCACACTTAAAAACCCAGAGCTTGAGGGCAAGCCAGTTGCCGTTGCTCATGGAACTGGCACTGGCTCTGAAATCGCCAGTTGTAACTACACAGCTCGTGCACATGGTGTCAAAAACGCATGTGGATGAAGACTGCTTTACAGGTCTGCCCTGAACTCAAGGTTGTGCCTTATGATTTTCCCGCATATGAGGAAGCAAGCCAGAAGTTCTACACTGCTATCCTTTCCATCGAAGGTACCGTTCAGAGTGTGAGCATTGACGAAGCTCTTGTGGACATCACGGCGCTGTGTCTCGAAGCCGGTGGTACCGATGGTCGTGGCGTATATGAAGGTTCTATATACCGAGAACAAGCAAAAGGCGAGGAAATCGCGCAGCTGCTGCGTGACACAGTGAAAGTCAAGACAGGGTGTGCGGTCTCTGTTGGCATCGGTGGAAACATCTTGCAAGCAAAGGTGGCTCTGCGCAAAGCCAAACCAGCTGGCCAATTTCAATTGAAACCCGACGATGTTTTGGATTTCATCGGAAATCTCTCTGTCCAAGATCTACCTGGTGTCGGGTACAGTCTTGGTGCGAAGATGGAGGAGCTTAGTGTCAAGTTGGTTAAAGACATCCGGGAGCTTTCGCGTGAGAAGCTCACGTCCAGCCTAGGCCCAAAGACTGGTATCAAGCTATGGGAGTATTCTCGTGGGATTGATCGCACTGAAGTGGGCAATGAAGTGATGCGAAAATCAGTCTCAGCTGAGGTAAACTGGGGCATCCGATTTGTGAATCAAGAGCAGGCCGAAGATTTTGTCAAGTCACTGTGCAATGAACTACATCGCCGACTGGTGGAGAACCTTGTCAAAGGGAAGCAGTTCACTCTCAAAGTCATGCGCAGATCCGCGGATGCCCCGTTAGAGCCAGTCAAACATCTGGGCCATGGCAAGTGTGACACCTTCAACAAGAGTGTTGTCCTAGGAGTTAGCCACAAATGCAACGGAAACTCTCGCCAAGGAGGCAGTCACGATGCTCAGGAGTTTTCATATCACTCCTGGCGATTTACGTGGTTTGGGGGTCCAAATGACCAAATTAGAACCGCTGAAAGCAGGGTCAGGCAGCAGTGTCGATAGTAGCCAGAAACAGCTCAACTTCAAGGCGTCTCCTGTCAAGGCGTCTCCGGTCCGCAAGACCGTCGAGAAACTCCTTGACCCCGATGACCTAGAGAGTCCTTCCAAAGATGCAACGCCTTCAGTCAATCACGGTCCATCCTTGAACGACGACAACTACAAACCTCTCAATATCTCCGGCACACAATTCATCATGCCAACCCAGACAGACCCCAAGGTTGTCGCTGAGCTTCCCAACGACATCAGATCCAGACTTATATCACAAGGGAAATCCCGACAACGCTCTCGATCTACTTCTCCGTGCCCTCTAGCCCGTAACGCACAGCGATCAAGCGTCACAGAGCTCCCGCCTCAATCGCAACTCGACCCCGAGGCATTAGCCGCACTACCTGAGGATGTACGTTCCGAGGTCCTTGGATACTATAACCAACCCAGACCGTCGAATTCCCCTCAGAGACCACCAGCGGCAGCAGCTCGCCCACAATCGTCCGGATCTCTCATGATGCGAAAGCCCACCACACCCACCAAACGACGTCGTGGCCGCCCAAGTACGAAAGCCCTCGGCAATATGACCCTCACCCAGTCAAACTTTGCCTTCAAAAGACCGGCCGTACCAACAGTATCCAACGAGCCCATACCTCCTCCACCCGAAGACCAATCCGAGATCTCGGAAGAATTCCTCGCAGAGCTACCAGAGGATATTCGTCGCGAAATCCTCGAAGAGCAGAAACGATTACGTCCTCTATCGCGCTCTACTAACCAACCCTCAGCCCCAACCAGGCCGACAACAGCCACAACCCAAAACACCATACCCACTGCTCCACCACCCCAACCCCAGCCTCAGAAACGACTAAACCTCCCCCCTCTCCCGGAAAGACCCACCTTCACTTCCCAGAAGCTCTCCAGCCTCCCGGACCTGCGCGACGCAATGAGCTCCTGGCACGGAGCATTCGCCCACGAGGGCCCCTTCTCCGAGGATGTACAGTCCCTGTCCCATTATCTGGGCCGGGTCATCCTCGAAGAGAAAGACATCGACAAGGCAGTCTCGGTCGTCAAATGGCTGATGTGGTTGGTCGAGGACGGAAAGATGACGTCCCTTCCATCTCACTCAAGACCCTGGAACGGAGAGTTCCCAGGGAAATATGTCCTGGGAGGATACACTGCGTGATCTGCAGATGGGTATCAACGAGAGTGTCGAGAAACGCGGACTTCCTGAGGTTGACTTTTCGTGACATGCTTGCTTCGTTCGTATGTTCTTTCGGCTATGTGTATAATCCGACGTGACGATTTACGAATTTGTGAATAGTATCATTATAATTGGAAAATGCATCTACCTGGCTGTCTTTTTGGTTTAACTGGATCTATATCATTCAATACGTCATTTTCCTACCAACAAATAAAATTATCAATGGGTCCGTATAAATCTAACATGATCTCACTGACATAATGACATAGGGTGCGATAAGATATAGAAGTCTTATACAACCTTATAACCTTGCAAACGTCTCGAACGCACAGACAACAAAAACAATATCACAAAAATCATCACCATCAAGAAAAATAATCTCATCTAAGAACTAAGAACTTGGCCAAGCCTCTCCTCGGAAATAACCCACCATCTTCCCAACCAGCCCCTGGCTCAGAGGACCCGCCTCCGCAAGCGTAGTAGACACCTTTCTCGCGCTCTCAGTGTGCCACTGCAGTGACCGACGGGGTGATCGGTATCATACTTGCTCGCGAAGAAGTCCACAAGCTTGATAGGCGGGTTCGCAACCGGGTCGGGTTCGATGACCGCAGCCGACGAATCCATTCACGCTGCTCCAGTTCCTCAAATTGCAGGCCCTCGGCGCGGAGATACGGGAGGAGGTCCCGGGTCCAGTGGAAGGCGTGCTGGCTGACGATGTTGAAGACGAGGTCAGAGTCCGTGATGGGGTTGGTGGGGGACGAAATGCCGGTGCTAGAGAGGGAGATGTCGATTACGGTGCCGGCGACGACATCAACGGGGAGCCAGAGCGGCGACTCGTCGAGCTTGGGGAGGGCGCCAATGGTGGTGGCGCTCTGGAGCATGAGTGGGATAGCCTCAGTTGTGTTCCAGATGCCGTGGGCTTGGTCGCCGATGACTTGACCGATGCGGAGGACACGGGACGGCACACCGGCTTGTTGAGCAGCGTTCACGCAGATATTCTCGCCGACGAGCTTGGACTGCGCGTACCCCATGTTTTGAGCATATTGGAGCTCTTTGGGGAGGGCTTCCGGGACGACACCGCCGGCAGTGTTGACGACAGCGCTGATGGAAGAGCAGAAATTGAAGGATGCAGGCGCGGGCCGCTGAGCCAGAAGACACAGATCGATAAGGTTCTTGAGACCGCCGATGCTGTCGCGTTCGAAGCTGGAGAGGTGCATGTTGAAGTTGACGGACCAGGCGCAGTGGATCACGTCGGTGAGCTCGGAAGTGATCGTGTTGTAGGTGGTAGTATCGAGGCCTAGCTGAGGATCGGCGAAGTCGGATGGCAACGCAATGAGTTTGCTGCGCGCAGCATTGGAAAGATTGCCGTAAATTTTTCGATTGCGCATGGACTTGAGAAGGCGTTCGTAGGCCTCGATGGCGAACCGGCGCGGATAAGGCAGTATACCTTCTGCACATCTTCCTGAGCGGATAGCTGCGCAATGACATGGCTTCCCAAGGATCCAGTGCCTCCTGTGACAACCTTTGTGGTGTAAGCAGACAATGAAGAGCTCAAATAAACTGGAGTTTACTCACTATATATTTACCACGAAGGCCATTTGCACGCGGTATGTGCTGAGCAAACTGGCTGTACTTCGTGATCAAGGAGGCCATTTGATCCTCGATGCATTCAACACTATTGACAACTCCAGAATTGAGGGAGTCGAGGTACCGAGCCAGAGCGCTGGTTGTTGGGTGCTCAAACGCGATATTAAGACCAAGCGTGTTTCCATTCGTGCTCAGAGTCTTCAGAATCACCGCTCGCAACTGGGTCGCTTGCAGGGAATCCATACCGAGAGTGAAGAAATCGGCATCGTCTGTCAGCTGGCTGCTATCCTTGAGCGTTAAAAGCTCGAGAAGTTGCTCTCTGAGGAAGGTCTTCAGCTCATCCAAAGGCAAAACGAGTTCACCTGTCATGGCATCCTCCGTCTCATAGGCTTTATCGATGAGATCGGCAAATTCTCGATAGAAAGCGGCTCGGATAACAGTCCCCTTGTCCGTGCGAGGATAATTGGTATCATGTGGCAATATCGTGATCATGCTGCGAGAAAGCTGGGAAGGCAGGCATTGACTCGTGTGCCGCCTCAATACTAGGCCAAATAAGATCGATGAGCTCCTCGTCAGGCATGGAGGTATCGGGGCACGAATAACGACTAATCCAATAGCATTTTTGCCGACTCCAAAAGCAATGGCTTCAGCAACCTCGCTGTGTTCCTGACACGCCCTTCCATGTCCAGCGAGTTGACCTTTTCACCGTTCACAAGGGTGATAGTATCGTCAAGTCGAGCGTAGTATTTGTAGGCCTCCATTGTTGGGTGTTTGACGAAGAGATCCTTCATTGCATATGAGCCATCCGGCCTATTTGTCATGACCTTCGATGGCCACCCGTCAAGGCAGATGATCTCAAACACGCCAGGGAAGCGCTCTTCAAAGCGGAGGAAGGGCTTCACGGCTTCTGTAGGACGCACGTAATCCCACTCCTTGTCCTCACGAGGCCGCATAGAAGTCATCAGTTGACCAGTCTCGGTCCTGTGAGTGTCAGCATATATGTTCACTGCATCCTTATAACCTGACAGGAAACCTTACGATCCATAATGACTAATGAGATGCACGCCCTTGGAAACAAGAAGATTTCCCAGGGAATCAGGACACGCTGAGCCTCCAAACATGACAGCCTTGAGCTTTGCTAGCTCCGTGGTCCCTTCATCCGTCTCAGCAAGCAGCTTCAGCGCATAGGGAACGCCGTAGAAGATCTCGAACTCATGTGACCGCATAATGTCAATAAGATATTGTCTTGTTAGAGGCAGGTTTGCATTGTAGAGCCACAGCCGTTTACACGAGTGAATTGTGCGGAAAAACACACTGATACCATGGTTGTGGTATAGTGGCAATGTGATAAATCCGGACATGTTCATGTTCTGCGCATAATTCTTGAGCGCAGCTGTTTGCGTGTGGAAAATCGGCTTCGGAAGACCAGTCGATCCGCTAGAGTGAATGATCCAGGCAAAGTGTTTCGTTTCGAGTGTTGGATCGAGCCACGAAGTGATGTTGGTGTCCACTTCCTCCTCTGGGATAGGGAAGTCATAGACCTCCCGATTCGGAATCTCGTCGAACTCCAAATCAGGGACTCGTTTCTGGATTTCTGCCACTGTCTCTCTGAAAGATGGATGAATGAACATGTGGCGAGAACCTGTTCGTTCCAGCAGTGAGACATAGGCATCTATCGAAATTCGTGTCGACAGCAGAAGTCCGGTATGGCCCAGTTTAGCCAATGCCAGGAGCATGACCAGATAGTTAAGATCGGACGGGCCGAGCATCGCCATCACCGAGGGGGTGGTTTTGGATGAGGCCCGAGGCGGAACCCGGTCTTCCAGAGACTTGGCCACTCTGAAAGCATAGATGTCGAGTTGGCGCAGCGGGTATCCCGTGTATTCGATTCCATCATGCGGGTAAGAGATGACAGGCTGCGATGCGCCCAGAGAGGCGCGGTGTCGAATGAGCTCATCAAGCGTGAGTGGTTCTCTTTCCGGCCTCGAGCTCGAGTGTGTCCCATTTGGCTCACTGACCTTCTCGGCCAGAGGGACAGCCTGAGGAGTAGCAGCTGACAACATCTTTCAGTGACTTGTGGATGTTGGTCATCCAAGGTTGGACATTGGAGTAGTCGTGGAGATAATGGGAAGCGGACAGGGCACACTTTAGCTCTTAAATGTTACATCCTAGTCGGCTTAGGCATATAACATCAATGAAGGGACTATAAATCCGACTGCCCTCATGATCCGAACCGGTGATGGCCGCGTTGTATGGCGCGGAAAAGCACGGTGGAGCTGTCCGGAGTTTTATCCGGGACAATTCAATTGCCAATCGTCACGCCCAAGATGCGGATAAGCACAACACAGAACCGGTTATTTTCAAGCGACAAAGGCCCACTGGATCTGGGGAATTCGTGCAGTGCGGAGATCGCGGAAGAATCAGATGGATCAAGAGCGGAGGAATCATAACTGCTTCTAGAAGTAGCAGCAACTATCTATCCGGTGAGACAAGCAACAAAGTAGATAATCAAGATCAAAAATATATCCAAATCTAATTATATGTGTCGGAGATGATTCTTCAAGTCAAGTATATATAAACAAAAGATTCTGAGCCATGTAGAACCACAAACTAAAATCGCCGTACATCATATATTCGCGTATGTCTCATAAGGTCACGTTCGACGAGTCGTTCGGGAGGTTTGAAAAGGCCTAGTTATTGCACGGTCAGAAGATAGTTGCCAAACACGAGAATGTCTTAAACTCACCCAAGAATCCAGTTGCGTCCACCATATCGAACCTTCCAAGTTGTCAAGAAGACCGAAGTCCTCATCTGGTTCAAAACTCCCTCCTATCAAGCCATCCGTGGGTAACCCGTCATTATAATTAATTGAACCAGCAGGCAACGACCCAGGGAGGCTAGGATTTGTCAAATCGATGTTTTTGTTCTCCGCAGTGGATGGAAGATTGCCTGTCGTGGCAGCTTGTGAATATCCGGGTATAGTGGTGGAACCATCAGGGCATAGTTGAGGATCAAACTGTCGATGCACTTCGAGTCTCAGCTCCTCCAGAATTATACTATAGCGGCGACTGGGACAATTCTTTCGTGTCGCCTCTGCAAGATGTTGCTGACAGGACTCCCCCAGACCGAATAGGAACCGCAGTTTTTCGGGATCATCCATCTCCGAAGACGTCTGTGCCGACGAGCCGAGCCGATATTGCTGGATTGTATAGATGTATACGACAGTTATCGCGCAGAAGCATACGTAGTGCGTAAACCAGAACGACTGTATCAGAACACCTTGTTTTCCAAGTCCATCCACCAATGTCATGACTTCTTCCGCCGCTTCTATGCATTTGCGTATGTAGCCTGAAACGGTCGGATGGGGGATCGAGGGCCGCCGGCTCAGGTCAGTGAAATCATTCAGAAGAAATGACCGGGTTGCGTGGATCATGGAGTGTGAATACGCCAGTTGTAGAACTTGGCTTTGCCTGCATAGTGGGGGAATGAGACTCGAAGCACGGACACTGTTGAATAGTGGTGGCGTCGTGTCTTTCCACTTCTCAAGTTCCTGTACCAAACGCCCCGCTGCCTCAAGAGGCGGGTCTCGGGCTTGAGGATTGATGGCATAGAGCTGCCGGGAGATTTCACCAAGGATACGGCCCAGCCTATACCATAGAGTTAGCACTATGTGTGACCGGACAGAATAACATACTTATCGGAAGAGGGGGACATGTGCAAAAGAAAGAGGTGGGACGAACCTGTAGTGGAGAACCGACGCAATCAACATGCAGTCTGCAGAGCCTGAGCGCCGAAGTGGATCTTCCTCTAATATATCCTCGTCATTCACCTCATGGGGAAACTCCTGGTCCGTGTCTTCATCTTGCAGTAACCTTGGCCGCCCGAACATGACACTGAGATATTTATCTAGCGTGTATGCGCTCCAAAATATTCGCTTTCGAAGCTCCCGCTCTAAATAAGTATTCCCATTCTTCGAGACCTTTGCTGGACACTTCCGGTGCAAGCCCAGCGCTGTGACGAGTTGGAGGGCTGTACCATAGGCGTACCAACACTCGTTTGCTCTGGATGACGAAAGCAGGTAGAGACATTGGCCTAATCGTGCTTGTACCGTCTCCAATCGTGGAGGTCCAGACTCCAAGGACGAGAGATACTTCGATGCCGCATACCAGCGCTCACTGCACACAGTCAGAGAATAGCTTAGCAATCATACCTCACCGTATGCTTACCTCTCACTGGTCGATTCAGTCAAGTTCCCTGGTTTTTGCTCCTCATACAGAGTACCTACGGCAAAGATCATAAGTATAATGGCCGTTCGGGACACCATACAGCCGGTGGGCAAGTTCGAAGAAGAGATATTGCTCTCATACACCATCCTAAGCCACGATTCCACGCTGCCTCGGTGCAGGAACCGGTACGTCACCATGGAGAAATCAAAATAGACCATGACCAGCTCCCGCGCTTTCTCGAACGGGGGCAATGTAAATCCCGTATCATGATAATCCGTGTAGGGCTTGTCACCAAACATGTACACCGACGTGTTCTTAGAGCAGGCTTCATTCTGCAGGTGGTCAGGCACCGCATGTTGTTCGTCCTGGCGCAGACGACGCCACACACGATTGACAAACGATACCCCCGACGCAGGGCCAAGATAGTTACCCTCGAAATCTGTCGCAACGGGATCAGGCGAATTACGATCCGACAGCTCAATGCCCGGTCTCACAAGCTGCTGACGCGGGGCAGCCACCGTCCGAGGAGACGTTCTCGACGACCGCTGCGACGTAGGGCTTCGTCGCGCATGGCTAGCCAACGGAGTCGTCGCATTGGCAGTACTGGGGTATTGGGACGCTACAGAAGGCGGCGCGGGGAGTGGCTCGGGGGGCAGTCCCCTCGAGTACGCGGCGTTATACTCGCACGCCAAGGAAAGACGAGTACATCGCACACAGGGCAGGGTGCCCGTACATCGGGTTTTCTTCTCCTTGCAGTGGTCGCAGGCGCGGGTGATTTTCTGTCTCGGGCCGTGCACCTTGCTGGCCAGCGGTTCCGACGCCTTTCTCTTCCGCCCTGGACGGAGGAGGGAGGAGTCGTGCTGCTCGGGATCGGAGACCCGTTGGGTGTCGGGAGTTAAGCCGGCCTGAGCTCGATTTCCGGGGACAGTTGGGTGTCCACCCTGGAAATTAAGGTCGTTGTCATTGGCTCGGCCGGAATAGTGGCAGGCAAATGATCCTAGAGGCCGGCCGAGGAGCAAGGACGCGTTAACAGGGCTGGCTGGGAATGACGGTTTTCCGCAGCGAACAAAGATGTTTGATGGAGGGAAAGTCGATCCAGAGCATGCGTGACTCAGGAGAAATTTCCGAGCAGTCGACGGATTCGACTGGCGTTTGGGACGGCGGGCATTGGCCGTGCGGGGTTGAGTCGGCCATGACTCCACAGTGGTTGTGACTGGCGGGGAGAGAATCCGGGGCGGGGAGAACAGCGTGCTCGGCAGAAATCCAACTCATTTCCAAGGGATATAGTGCTATGAAATGGAGGGATGTCCTCATGGGATTGTGAGGGAGTCGGAAGGGAGAAAGAGTGGTGAGGGAGTGGGAGTGGGAGTGGGAGTGGGCGAAGGACAACAATGAAGTTGATTTCTTGCCTGTTCGGGATCCAAATGAGTCAGCCACGCCGCTGAGGCAGCATCTCCCGCTCTGTCTACGAGGTTACGGTCGGTACTCTGCGTGCTAGTTGGCAGATTGGAAAGCGGATGAACAGGTAGTCAAGCAAGGTAGGACCCTCAGCAGCCTAACTCGTGTGAGGCCAGTCGTGACATGGATGCCACGTGCTGAACGCCGCAGGATGAAGGCTAGGGTCTGCTGGTCCGGTTTATCAACCATGGAGACATGACGTAATATTATCTGTTGCTAATCCAGCGCCGGAAGGGCCCAAATCAAGTCAGAGCAGGCGATACGGACCGCGAGGAGTCGGTCACAGGTAATCGTCATGGTCGACGGGCCGTGGCCGAAACCATGGCATAGTTGTCCATCGGAGTATGACAGGTTCGTCGTTGACCCCCTGGAGTAAAGCACGTGCACCGTCGCGACCTGAAGGAATATCGAGAGAGATTGTGGGTATCAAAGATCGAGGACACTGCGAAGATGCAAGCTGAAGCTATGTAGGACAAGATCGAGCCTTGTCAGGGCAATGAGGCAGGGGAGTATCACCCTTAGACCACCAATCAGGGCAATAGCACCAACTCCATGACCAGAGAGATACCGGACATCGAACCTTAGCGTGGAAGACGAGAAAGGAAAGGACCGAATGATATTAGCAAATAGAAGAAAGAATATGCAACGATTCCCGACGTTGTTGACAGACTTAGCCAGCGTAGGCATGCGAGCTCCCGTTCTTCCACCGACTCTTTCTTTGCTCCCATAGAAAGACCAAGCCATGCGCCGTGCGCCAACAGATGCTTTCTCTTTATGTTTTCCCCATCGTTTTTCTCTTTTTTTCTTTCTCTTCTCTCTTTTTTTTCCTTTTCTCTCTTTTCGTGTTTCCTGTTGTCTTTCCACCTGGCTAATCCATCATACACCCGAACCTGTTCGCTTCTTCCGCTTCTTGCATGTTCCTCGTCGCTTCCCCGTCCCAATTCGTGACTCCTGCTCGTACAGCCCCTGAGCGATGACGGCATAACACTATGGTGGTTTGACGACACTCGCAGGCGGGGAAAGAGGAGCAAGAAGGGGGTGGGGGAAGTAGGTTCTTTCGGTAGTGCCGGGTCGGTCGACATGAGTCTTGTGGAAATAGGAGAGAGTGGCAGGAGGAATGGCACTGGTACGGTAGTGGTAGTGATAGTTGTGGTAGTAGAAGAAGAAGTAGTAGCAGCGGTAAGAGGATAATTATCATAGGTCGGGTCAAGTCAGGTCAGGTCCAGCCGTCTGGGGTCTGAGTCTGATCGGACGTGTCCGCGCGCTGGACGACGTGGTCCCATCTACCATACCCATATCCGGGGCTTTGCGTTTCACGGCTTGGGGGCCTGCTTCAACGCCTGGCTAACTAGGGCCAAGATCTCCTCGTGCGGTGCGCCCGATCGGATGATATTGATGATCGCGTCCACCGTCATTCCGTCTCCGGTGCGAATGGCTTCCAGGAGCTGCTCCAAAAATCCCGGTAGTACTTCAAGTCCTCCTGTGCTCGCTTGGCGGCGACCTTCCGTCGTTTGTCGGCGAATTCATCGATGACACACTCGCGCCCATGGAGAGCACATTCCGTGCACGGGCTACCCGTGGTGTCCGCGCTGCACTATCGGGAGAAGAGAAAACCGCGTTAGAACGAATCGGATGACATCTAACGGTCGAGTGCAAGGGGGAGAGGAGGAGGAGAGGTAGAAACGATCGGGAGGAGGAAGTTTGGGGGAGGTGATCTAGGGGCTCAGAGAGGAGGCGGGGAGGGGAATCGGCGACGGTCGTGTTTGCGTGCCAGACAGCGGTCCAACACAACGGGACCCGAGGGAGAACAGGCAAGTTGAAACCTTTGTTCGCCGGCGTTTACATTCACCGCAGGCAGCGGACGCTCGCTTGATCTTGCCTTCATCACTTGGAGGACCTGGGGAGGAGGCTCTGGGACCATCCTCGGGGCAATGGGCCGCAGCGGCCTGGATGGCCCTTGTTGGGCCATGGTCTCACAAAAGTGTATATACGGCGGTGCTAGCAGCGACCAACAGTAAGAAGGGACGAGTACTGAGGAGAAGAACCGAGAAGGGGCCAAGGAAAGAGTCTGGGTAAGAAATTCTCAAAGTCCAGCATACAACCTCACGAGGAGGCACATCGGGGTAGATCGATCGAACAGGCATGCTCGTCCCAGGAAGCCGCATGTGTGAGGGTCAAATTGAGTGCACTAGGCTGACTGCTCGTGCAATATTTTGGTCGCAACAACTCGGCCTAGGCCGTCGAACGTCGAAGGCGGCAGACGTGTGTGGGTGGGTGGATGTTGGCAGGCAGGGGAAAACAAAAAAAAAAAGAGGGAAAAAGGGAAAAAGAGGAAAAACTAAAACAACACTACCACTCCACACGCTCCCTTCGGGGGCTTTCCCTGCGGGCAGCTGATCTTCCCGACACAACGCGCGGAACCAATGCTAAAATGAGCAGGCCGTGAAATCCTGGGTCGACGGTGGGCAAGAAGGGACCGACGATGGGGATGGTGGCACAAAAATGACAACAGTTCCCCCAGACGGCCGTCATTGGAGAGTGCTTGACCTCCTGGAAACCTTGCAGAGTCCCATCAGAAAGTGGAGAGGCAGGTCTGCATGATACGGGTTGTTCCATGGCGCGGTGGCTTGGCTAGCTGGCTTAGTCGTCTTTCACCAACGACGCATCCCATGCCATCCCAAGTAAGGCATTCCTGCCTGGCGCCGTCGTCAATCCAGGGAGTATAAGGGCGCTGACGGGGAGCGACGATTGCGACCGATGCTTCCAGCATGCGGTCCTCCCTCCCCTTGCCCCTGCGTACGATCCCATCTCGATTGCAACTCGCCCACCCTTCTGTCTTAGATGCCCCTCCGCGCCGCGTGGACCTGTCTTTTCCGTCGTCATCGTTTCCCATCAGAGGCCGAGTCCAGAGCCAGGCATTTTCACGGACGGGGCCAACAACAAAGGCCATTGAGGAATTTGACTTCCCTGATTCGACCACGATAGTCCACGGGAGCCAGGGAACTAAGCAGCGCGGGCTGAAGCAGAGGGACGAATGTCGTAGCAGCTTGGGACGGATATAGTACCCGGCGGGAATGATAGGGTCTGAGTCCACAACCGCCAGCGGGAGCGCCAAAGGGGCCCCATTTATTTTAGCCCACTCAGTCGGGGAATTCCTGTTGCTGGTCCCGTACCAAAGGAAACGCTGGTTAGCACTGAAGCCACCATCAAGACGACCATGAGCGGTCCGGGGAGGGCGGTCGAGACGTACCATGGACGGGTCGTTCAACGACGGCACCAGATCAGGGAGCCCGCCAGGCAAGGGCCCGCGGAGGAAACCGGGCTGAGGCGCGATTCAAACTGGATCTGTCCGCAGCGTCACTGGCAGCGCGGATGGGTGAGCAGTAGGGACGAAGTGGGGCGGAGGAACATCCAAGCGCAGTGGCATCGCTTCGCGGCAAGGCGTCTGTCAGCTCGCATCCATGTTTCGTCTGGCTCCCCTCCGCCAACCGCCTCGATGCGCCGCTGCATTATTTCTTGATTTCGCCGACGAGGTTGCGAGATCGACTGGCTGTCAGGCGGCACGTGAGGTGCGCACTACGGCTGAAAAGGGGCTAGCGCCCGATCCTGCCAACCGCCTGAAGTCTCTCGCCTGCACGTACGATAGGTATACTTCGTCCTCACAGGCTGATCGAGGCATACATCGTATCGGGGCCGCGATCGGGGTCGGGGCAGAGGACCGCGTCTGAAGGATGTCGCCGTGCCAAAGAGGTGCAGCAAATGCCTAATCTGGTCAGCCCGGTGGGTGCCCGCTCCACCAATTCCCTTGCGCGGAATTATACTTGCTGCCCTCATGATTGGTAAATGTACCTATACCACCGGTACATAGTACTACCTAACTCAGAGTACTATCTACCTGGGTACTGTCTTAGGATAATCTCAGAATACACTACAGAGTACCCCTGAATACGATCCCACCTCGGGTCTGTGACCGAGTCAGCAGTGGGGCTCGATGGTGCCCTATCAATCCCCCATGGTCCATGGTACCTGGGTACCTCATTCGGGGGTATCCCACGTCCCGTAGAGGGAGCCTTAGACTTACCAATCCCCTACCACTTCTCGCCAAACCCTCCCATCACCAACACCGATCCCCGACGATACTGATCGGAATCGCACCACTGACAACCACGTCTCCGTCCACCCCAACAACGTTCCACGCAGATCCCTCCGCCACCAAATCACCCAGGATCCGACGATAATCTACCTACAACCAAACACCCCCACACATCCATCCGCCTGCCATGTACGCATTCTGCACCTCCGACTGGCCAGGAACTCCGTGACAGACGAAGCCAAGGGCACGGTGGCAAATAATCTCCTCCAAAGTCCACCAGCCCACCGCCCAAACGCACAGACACAGACAGAAACGGGCAGAAGGATATAGACACCTTCCATCCTCCATCGTCAACCCGACAGCCGCACCGATTGCATCAGAGGCGTACTTAGGGCCAAGAGTCCCTCACACTGCACAGTATTCTGCAAAACACCCCCGCTAGTCCGCTAGAAACGAATGATCGCAGAAGGAATGACGCGACACATGGAGGCTGTGAGACATTGCCGTTCATGTCACATCCATTATTCGAGTGCCGATCGCAAGCGATCGGGTTGCCCAAACACGATGACGTCGTGGGCGGGGGAGCTTCTGGGCCGATCGGCTCACCGTCATCAGCGCCACTGACACGTACAGTGCGGGCGGCCAGTCCGTCCATGGTTCCAGCAGCCGAGCTGGGGTATCAGTAGTAAATCCAATGGTTCATACAAGAAGAAAATAAATCAAAATAAAATATGACATTCAGTCGGGAATCAATCTATTCACATGAACGGGTAAAGTCGGGTAGACATAAGGTCAGGACCAAAGGAAACAGCCCAAGGAAATACATCACGGCTAGAAGACAGCAAGAGGAATCAACATATCAGAGGCAATTGAAGCAGGCTAGTATATGGGCCGGCCCTCATCCCATCTGCGCGCCGCCTCGGGGCTGCGCCCTTCACCCCCGGGCGGAGCGACAGCTCCCCCTGCTGGCTATCCCGCAGTCGTGGCGAGCGACTGCCCTCCAAATCGCCTCGCACGCTGCCGATCCCCCCAATCCATTCCCAAACTCGCGCAACGTCCCCGCACGGCCCTCGCGAACGGCGGCGCGGATGTTGGCATTCCCCTCCACTATCTCGCGCACACGTTTCCACAGCGCTTCCCGTCGGTTGCCGCGCAACTCAGACCGAAGCACGTCGTCGCGCAGTTGGCCGATGGGGATGTATGCTTCGTGAGCATCGCCTCGGGCATGAAGGGCCGCCTGGGTCGCAAGGCGATCTAGCGTGGTCGCAACGAGTTCAGGGACCCGCGCTAGATCGGAGCGTCGGGCCCGGACTCGCGCGCGAGCGTAAAGCAGGGCACCCGTGCAGATGATCAGAAGTGAAAGAGGGAGTCGATACGCGAGGAGAGAGAGTTCGGACGTAGCGGCGGAACGCACACGCGAGGGGAGCCGGCTGATGGAGGTAGAGCTGAGGATGAGGACAGATGAAGGTCTGTAATGGTAGTGCCGCCTCTGTTAGTTCCGTAATACACGTCAGAACCATAATCCTTTGGTGCCAGCGCGGGCGGGCGGGAGGAGAAATCATAGAATCACGATGATACACACGAGAAAGAAAAGAGAGTCAAGGGATCGGCAACTCACTGCTTGGTTTTGCTCACAACCTCCTCTCTTCCGACGATCTCTCCAAGGGCACCCTTCCACAGATCGTCGAATTCTGCATCACTCATCCCCTTTCTCCGCTTCTTCCCAACCTCTGCCCTCAAGGAGGACTCGCTTAGCTCGGGACCAATTTCCTCGCTACCATCACTGGTCAGTTCGCCGCACTCCCACTTGGCGCGCCGATCGCGCAGCTCCTCAATGGCCTTATCGGCAACAGCCTTGACGCGGCGGGCCTTCTCGCTGTCCGGTTCGCATGTAGGGGGGAGTGGGACCAGACCACCTAGGGACAAGGGGTGTGGCTTCAGAAGGAAGTCATGCTCGCACCGAGCTTCGAAATTTGGGTAGCAAAAGGCATGTGGGGGGCAAGGTTCACACTGGGGTTCAAGCACATCGGCCCACTCAGGCACCTTAGTCTCTGCGAGGGACCATGTCGGCTTCCCAATACCGCAGAACCCAATCTCGATCTTTTCCTTCCGCCACCAGGCCCCAAACCCTCCGAACAGTAGCAAAATAACCAACCACGGGGCCAGGCGACCGACCAGTCCCGGTTTCCGGCTCGACGAGGTTGGCTGCGTGGGGCGTACATTAAGTCTGCATGTTCACGTTCCAAGGCTAATTGCTCATCAGGTGTGAACTCTCCCCAGCGCTGATATCACTTTCATCGTCCTCCTCTTCGGATTCAGACTCTTCCTTCTTTGGCGTTCGTAGGCTGGAGAACTGAGAAGTAAGCGAAGATCGTCCGGACCCTGTTCCCTCTTGTTGCAAATATGTGGGCACTTCAGACTTTCTCGAGCGCAGGCCCGGGGTGAACATCGGGCTCGCAGCAGAGACACGGGGAGTACTCTTGCGCTTATCGCTTCTCACGCTGCCCTTATGGTCCCAAGCTGCTGGCGAGCTTCCACTCTGGAACGGGTTATCGTCGGTGAATATACTCTCTCTCTCGTGGTTCTCGCTTGATCGATGCGACCGGGGGCTCCGGCTCAGTGGAGGGGGTCATTTCGCTTCGTCGTAGTTTGCGGGTCGTGGATTTGCGCGGCGTGACTAGGTCAGGCATCGCCGGGTGGTAGGAGTTTCATGGTAGTCTTGCAGTTCTGAGGCGCGAGAGCGCTTGGTTTCGGATCTCGCGGAGTCCGTCGTGATCGAGCGGCTGGAGTGGCGGGGGCATGTTCTTCATCGGTCTCCGCGGTCGAGGCTCTGGTGCTGACCTTCGACCGACCGCGTCTGGTCCCAGTCGCAGTAGAAACAGTCGATGGGGTGGGCGGCGGAGGCATCGAGTCGCGATTGCGGTCATCAAAGTCGCTGACGACAGATGTAGCGCGGCTGCCCATGTCGGTGATGCCATCGCTGGTGCGCTTAACTCGCTCGCGTTTGTCGCAACAGCTTCTTGGCCTGCGGAAGGACTTCTTCCTCAGGATCTGAATCAGCTGTGCCTTTTCGCGGAGGCCGGGTAGGAGACATCGTGGTTGACGAGGATGGAGCGCAGACGCGGGACGGTGAGGGAACTGAGGTCGAAATCAGGGGAGAGATAGTCTAGTTCGTCCGCCATGGTGGAAAACTTGACGCGTCGTCACCACGGGCAAATTTTTGGAGGAAGGTTTAAGGTAGAATAAATTGTTCCAACGCGCAGAGGGAGAAGAAAAATGGGGGGGAAGAATTGTGATATTTTCGATTCGTCATAATGACAGGTTGCGAACGTTGCGGATGCCGTATCCCGGGCAACAGAGCGGGACCAAGAGGAAAAGCAGGAGAGAGCCAAGAGAAGCAACGACAGTGGAGGGAGAAACGATCGGTGGAATGAGAAGTGGGACCGTTTCTCTGAAGACCACTCGATCCCCGCCGGAGGTAAGCCAGGAGACTCAAGTTCCAACGATGGATGTGAGAGCGGAGTGAAAATCCGTGGAGAGAGTTGAAGTTGACGAGTGATGATGCAGCCGATCAAGCAAACAAGCGGCGACTGCACGTGACTTAAACGTCACTGGGCTGACTCAGCTGTTCTCCCACTAGTTAACTATAACAAGCAGAACGGCAGAGCTATTATGGAAAAGCAAGCAGAAATACTATGTAGGTTGAAGATCAGACAATATCATGGTGCTCTCTTGCAGGTAATTTGCGCTAAAGGGCCATTTATAAGTGCCCCAGGAGTCTTACAAATATTATCTCATCTCAATGACTTCAAATACTGGAAGGTTTGCTATCCTAGCAACCCACTATTCACAGGCCTCTCTCGTGTGCAATTTCGGCCATTTTTTGGTTCTTCTCCAAGTTGTCTCCGTTCTCACAATGAGGCCTTGCAGATAACAGCACTAATCTTCCAAAGCCCACACGATTTCATCTTTCTCATCTTCAGAATACTGGGCTGTAAAGCAAACTCCCCTTTTGCTAGCTGTGTCAATACGTTTCACCCAGTACAAGAAACATGAGTAGTATTCAGCTTCATCCCAATATGTCCTGTCACGATCCCCTATTGAGTCTTTCATTTGGGCCTAGTTTCGTGTGACAATCCTCGTTGTTGCACGAAAGAGAGAGCAGCTCTTCCTTGTTTTCGGACTCTGTTTCTGCTCTATGAAGTGTTAGCGTCTTGCCGTCTGCACAAAGGTTCAAGCTCATGGGGAGATTAGTTTCAGTTTTTGACTTGTACCGGCGTGCAAGGGCCCTAGTCAACGTTCATTACGTCTTTCTCAGATTCTGAATCAGAACTCCTCTTGAGAGTGGAGATGGGAACCCCTTTCTTGGGACAGTGGGGAGAGACAGAAGTGACAGGGAGAAAGTCGAGGAGAAGAATGTTGAAAAAGAAATGGTTAACGGACGAGAGTGAAGAAGTGAGTAACAGAAGTAAAGAGATAAATGAACCTTCTTGCCTTACATTCACGTCACTTCGGTAGCGAGGTCAGAATAGAATAGAGTGAGAGATTCTCTATCCATATTCGTATAGTTGCGTATAGAGAAAGACTGAATGATAACGTCCAAAAGAGCACTAAAGATAATACTTATAGTAACTCTATACTTTCTCTTCTAGGTTGTGATCTCCCCCTCAGTATTTATCTGCTATGCAGGATATCCCAGGTACTACGAATCTCTGTATGATGGTTCTAAAACGCCAGTCCTTTGACCCCTTCAGTGTAACGTAGACGATTCAGTGTCTTGACTTTCTTCGGTCGTAAAGGCTGGCCGACAGACGGAGACGGTGATATACGATGACCATGTGGACGGCGCACAAAGATAGCTTCAAGGAATGACAAACGAGGAAACGGATACCGCGGTCCTCAGTAGAGATCCCGTCCTCATATCCTATACACCCTCTTACCACGAATCTTCAAATTTTCCGATTCTGTGGCTTTTATAATATTGAAATTCGTTGACCCTGCGCCTTTGTTTGCTAGGAAGTACGTGCGGCAGTATCTCTATCCTATAGTAGATGGTAAGTTCCTTTCAATATTACAAAAGTGGCTTTTCGGAAAATTTGAAAAGTTCTGGTAAGAGGGTGTAGACGAATGATAAACTATTGGCCTGATTAATGTGATGAAGCTAGAGATGGTCCCTCTGCTCTCGCTTGGCAGAGACATAGCCATTGAAACTCCATAACTGGTGTAGGATTAAACGCTAGGTGAGACTACGACATACGATTGCGTGAGATTTACAGAACTAGATTCGAACTCTTTATCATGCCTGCATTGATTGACTTCGATATAGTTATAGAAAGTAGCCACACCCAAAAACATCCAGAAGAAAAACATCCACCATGGCTCCAACCAATGCTTCGGTAACGATACTCGGAAAAATAAGACGTCCCGCCATCACAAAAGACGCCAATCAGCGAAAGGAAACCAGAACACTAAAACAAAGGGAGGAAATTAAAATGCAGAGGAGAATATATCACCCCAGCTCTGCCATAAATACATAATGATATGATATGATATGTGATATGAAAAACCCGTTGAAGAACGGGAGGCGGTCAGGTCACGTTCGCATCATCACTAGCGGCTCCCATGAAGATAGGAGGAAGTGGAAGAGGAGGAGTTAGAATACTGCATCTCCGTAGGGGCGTACCCCGGAGATGGGCCAGTGATGCCAGCACCACTGGCTGAAATCTGCTCCTTAAGGGCCCGATACTCAGCAAGCTGAGTCTGAAGCTCTTGCATCACGACCCGGATGGGCATGGCGTGGTCGACAAGACGATCACCGGGCCGGAATGGCCGCATCATATACCGGACAGAAAGGGAAGTGACCGCCATTTCAACGCGGGTCACCTGTTGCTCAACAAGGCTGACAACGGTCGAATCAGCAAGTTCTCCGCCGTGGTTCTTGACCACATTGAACAATGCCACATTTGGCTCTTTGAGGCGCGGTTTCGCCAGGATATTCCATCGCACCACAAAGCCGCTCCAGGCGTAGGGTAATTTCCAGAGTCGCCAGATGAGATCGTCTGAATCTCAAGCTGGGAATGCTTGCTGAGTGGTTGGTGCGTTTTCAATCGACGCAGCATCTTGCTCTAGGATCGTCAGTCGACCAGAGAGAGAGTGGGGGTAGATTAGGTATAGAGGCTCGGGATTCTCAAGTCCCTTCTTCTGCTCTCCCTGGTCTTTGATCACGAAGCCCTGACTGTTGAGCTGCTGGAGTTTCCCGTCGGATGTTGTATCCAAGGTTATCCATCGCATAGCTCTCCTCCGAGCCGGTAGATGCGGCACGCTCACTGTCGGCAAACACCTCGAGATTACGCTGAATGTCGCTCATGAAGTCCGACGACACAAAGATTTGTCCGCCTTCGGCAACGGCAGAAATTCGCGAGGCTCGGTTCACCATGGGGCCGAAGTAGTCCATTCGGTTGGTCACAGGGTCCTTCTCACACACAGGCTCGCCCCAATGAATGCCCATCCGAACAGACAACCCACGGAATATGATATTATTGTCCATGTCATATTGGACCTGGCACTGCGGCTGTTCAAGAATCTCCGTGGGCCATTCAGCTTCCAGAAGCTGGGTTTTGGCAGTTGAAACACCAAGTAAGGCGGCGGTAGTGGTGGGAGAATGCAACCATGAAGGCATCACCTTCAGTTTTGACTTCGTAGCCACCAATAATTCCCTAATTGTCGACGGAGAATATCGTTATGGATCTGGATGGCGGAGCGCATGGCGTCAGGACAAGTCTCCCAGAGACTTGTCGATTTCTTGATATCTGTAAAGATGATGGCCAGCTCTCCTACTGGAGCATCCACATAATCAAATCGTGCAAGACGAGAATCACCGGGCATGTTAGCGGGCTTCTTAGGGCGCTTGGTGGTGGTGATGATCTGCTCCTCAGGAGGACCCATGTATATACTCTGGTTCCGGATTCGTTTTTCTCGTTTCTTCAGGTCACCGACGCCCAGGATCATGACCATGAGCTTATTTGTTGCTCCAAAGGAGATGGCAAGGTCTCTGATCTTTTGAGCTGCGATCATGAGATCTCGGCGTTCAGCTCGCGTCACGTCAACCACCAAATCAGGCGTCACATAATCCCAGAGTTCTCTAGATGCCAGAATCACCATCTCATCCTGCTCGGTTAGGTTAACGTGCATCGTATGCGGGGCTGCTATGACGGCTGGCATCATTTGGAAGTGACCAAAAGATCTCGACACGGTCAGGATATCATTGAGCTTTCCATGCCGAGACACGAATCCACCGGCTGCCCGAATCCGAGCTCTCTCGCGAGATTCAGCGGGATCATGATTGCGAGTCAAGTGCCTCAGGGAGCCATCCGATTTGACTAAGATCGCCTGAACGTCGCCTACATTGGCAACATAGAGATCCATATTGTGTAGATACAGCACAGTAGCAACCCACCGGAGCGGAAATCATCCGGTGTCAACCGAACTCTCTTCTGGTCCGCAGCATCGTCATGGTATTGTCGAACCTCCTGGTTATCGGCGAGCGCATGCAAGCGAACGCCATGTTTCTGTGAGAGATAAGAACGCGCGGCGCAGGGCATCAAGCGGCGTCTCCTGCTCATCTGGTCGTAGTCGTTTGAGTTCGCCGAGAACGTGTGGAGGAAATTCTCATGCAGGAACTTGGCAATTCTGGAGCCTCCAGATGACTGGGACTGCCCATCAAACATGCCTACGACGGTCTCGATGTTATCTGGCTTGAGGCGTGGCACAATCATGTCGATGATGGACAGGTGATCACTCTTTCCCAGGTAGTCCCCATGCCATATGCAAGAGACCCGGCCAAGGACGCAGATGTTCGCACACGGCGGTCCTCACTTTCTTCGGGAATTGTAGAAGTCGTGAGCGTGACATCCATCAATCCGAGAACCCGCAAGTGGGTGAGAGAGTTGAAATCAGTGAGATCGGTATTTTGAGCCGACGGTGATCCCAATGACGAGATGTTTGGCTTGATCTCCAGTCGCTTGTTTCCAGAGAAATTGAGGTACTTGAGGTTTCGATTCCAGTTCCAGTTCCAGTCATACGGCCAATTGGTGACGTTGTACTTCAATGAGTTACTGCCAACGTCCAGAATAGCAAGTTTGCTGACTTTGCAGAGCTCTGCGGGGAGGACTTGGAATCGATTCGCATTGATGTGCAACACTTTCAGATTGCTCCCCTCCTCCAGGTCATCAGATGGCAGGGATGTCAATTCATTGCCGGAGAGATATAAATCAGTCAGGAAAGGCCATCGCCTCAAGAGTCCCTGTGGTAACTCCTGCAGCTCGTTGTATGATAGATTTACCACACGCAGCTCCGGAATCAGAGAGAGCTCTCGGAAGATATCATCCTCCAGTCTGTTGTCAGCGAGATGCAAATGACGAAGAGAGCCGCCAAAAGTTGTGGCAATGTGCTGTGAGAAATTGGAATCCTTCCTGGATGATGGACTACCCTCATTAACAGATCGAGTGGCCGAGACCTTCCGTCCGCTTTGGCCTAACGACGAGGCTACTGAAGGTTTTCGGTAACCGCCGTTTGGCGAGCTGCCCGTGCTCAAAACACCTCCCGAGGTTTGGCTAGGGCGCCGTGGCTCTTGCTCAACAAGTGTTCCCAGCTCTTCAAAGCTGGGTGTGTTTGATATCCCCGGTGTTGGCAAAGGAGTACTAGCATTGTCGCTGGGAGGCTGGGGCGGGGACCGCCGTGTTTCGGGAAGCTATCCAACACATTCGAAGAAACATTGAGGGTCTCTAACTTAAGGCAGTACCAAATCTCTGGTGGCAACCGGTTCAGATTACACTCGCGCAAGTTCAGATAACGGAGTTCCGTCAAGCACCCGATCGTAGGAGGGAGAGAGGCGAGTGGGTTCTTGATCATGCTGAAATGTTCGAGCCGGCGGAGCTTCCAATGATGAGACTGGAGACGAAATGGTTCATTGTCAAGAACGAGTTTTGCTAGGTTTGGCAAATTTTCGAAAAAGGAGTCTCGGAACTGAACCAACTTCGCAGAGGCGATATTAAGAGACGAAATAAGTTGGAACAGGGCCGTCAATGTCAAATTGCGTCACGGGGCAGTGATCAAGAAGCAATGTTCGCAACTTGGGGAAAGATCCTCGGAATTTCGAACCGCATTGTGGCCAACCTGCAACTGCTCCAGACGAGGAAGTAGACAGAGATTGTCAATGTTAGTGATCTCGTTGAATCGCGCATCGATCTCTTTGAGATTGACCAAGTCCTTAAAAGAATCATCCAGGCTTCCTCGTAGGATATTGTTCGTCATCCAAATTCGCTCCAACGTGGTCAGTCGGCCGATGTTGGGAAGCTCCGAAATATTATTGAAGCTAATGTCCAAATCAACCAGACTCTTGAGGCCACACAGGAACTCAGGGAAGACTTGGAAATTGTTCGAGGATATGTTCAGGCTTCTCAAGTACTCGAAGTTTCCGAAGTAGCTCGGCAATTCCGTGAGCTTGTTGTTTGCCATCTTGATGCTCACCAACCCATGTAATCGGTCTAGACTAGCATTGTTCAAGTTTTCCAGCAGATTGTTAGAAATATCCAAGTAAGTCAGCCGCTCGCCAACCCAAAGCTAGCCGGCAGTTGGAGAGCTTCATTGCCAATAAATTTGATCTCTCGCAAATTGATACAGCCTTGGATGAAGTCCTTGGGAACGTCCAATGACAGATTCCGAGACAAATTCAGAGATGATCTCAGAAGATTTCTTGTATAAGGTGATCGGTATCGTCACTAGGCTTCGGCCTTGAAGATCCACGTGGCTGAACTTGGACATCTTACCAAAACCGGGTTCGCTCTGGAGACTGCTCAGCCCACTCAATTTGGTTGGGAGGAAGGTAAATTTGATCATATAGCTGTTATCCTCACGGCCGACCTCTTCAAGGTTGTCCTTCTGGGTATATCCGACTGCTCAAGCATGCGCTTTGCATTTGAATCGGCTTTTCCTTGGATTCTAATTGCCGCGAGAGATCATTCTTCTTCATCACGATCTCATAATTGTTGAGATGTTCGGTGAGGAAGGACTTTCGGCCCAGAAGAACGAGGATGTCAGCAACGGAGGCATCCAGCGAGGCAGACAACGTTGCAAAGGTGGAATCGATACGAAGATTCGTATGAAGTAGCTACCAGCAGCACTTGCTGCGGGCGAAGGTCTTCCTCTGGGTGGTCAAGTTGAGCAGTGTTCTCATCGCCATGTTTCTTCACATGCCAACTTTCCGGTGCATCCCAGTGGCCGATTCTTCCGTTCTCAACCACAACCCCATTGATGGACATGTTTCTGTCCCCAACAATGGTATTATTTTGGTCCCTGACGATCCCTTCCATGTGAGAGAGATCCGTATCCAGGGTCCACATCCCGGCGTTGTCTGCGGTTCGCGCGTCTCTCATGGGAGTCTCGTTGCCAGGTCGGCGATGCCGCATCCTCGTTGAGCCAAGTACGAGTCCCCTGCCATCTCGTTTACGATCGGAATCTGCGGGATCCGGATATCGCGGAGTGGCAGTACCACTTTCAAGACTCCCCTGACGGCCTCGCCTGCCCGGAGAGGCATCCCGTCGGGACGATTTGGTATTTTTGGAAGAATCTTGTGCACTCTTGGCTCCGGGAAGTGCTTCAGTGGACCATGTCCGATGGGGCGGCGTATTTTATCGAGGATGGATCGCTTGTTCGGCACCGGCCCTGGTGAGTTGTGGCCTTGCTCCCGGGCATAGGCACTCTGGACGCTGGGTGTGGGCTTGTCGAACGACCTGCCAGGGTCGTTGATGAGTTCAGGGAAGCAGGGTATTGAAGGCTTCCCTCCCGAGATGGACGAAGTCCGAGAGAAAGATCATCGCGGCCAGTGGAAGGGCGGGCAGGATATCCGGCGAGATCACCAGCCGCTGTTGGCTTCTCTTCCTTACTTCGAGAATGGCGATGTCCCCCCAAATGCCGTCGGACCGATTCTTTCGCGGGCCCCTTTGCAGTGGCCACACGCCGGCTATCGGTCGGGGCTTGACGGACAGGAGCCTCTCCATATTGGGGAATATCATGGAAGCTCTGATATAACCATGGTGTGATCTCACTGGATGGGGCAGGTGTATGCGGCCGGGTATGGTGTGCAGATTCTTCGTTGGCCGGGCCAGGGATGGGACCTGTCCCCTCAGAATTGGCCCGTTCTCGGTTCATGAATTGATCGGCATCGATGGCGTTGGGTTGTGGAGCTTGATGATCTGACTCGGGCCGTGGTTCACCGGTTGAGAGGTATTCATCGCCGAAGAAGCCTTGGATTTCTTCCGAAATCGAGCACCGGTGCTCGATTTGGAGCCTTGACTGCTGACGGTCGTTGCACTGGCGACCGATGGCCGTCGATTGTCTGCATCGTAATTGATGTCCAAAGGCTCACTGGCATATGTGCGCCCGGTTCCCGGTCGAAAAGTGCCCGATGCAGGAGAAGCTTCGTGTTCGGAATAGTCGTGGAAGAAGGTGCCCGACGTGTCGGTGGGGGCCATTTTGGGGGATGCCGATATCGACGGGTTCGCGTCTTGGAAGTAGTCGCCTTGATGGGGATTCAGCTGTGAGGGGCGAGAACCGGAACTCGACGTTGGCGGAGGGCCAGGGTCGTCAGCGCCTAACACCGCCAGCGCTTTGCGATGGCTGGCAAAACCACCTTTACGCAGGTCATGGGCGACACATCGGGAGAGGCTCGCGAGAACATTGATGTATTAAACTCGGTTGGAACTCCAGGGCGGGCGGTGGTGGCTTTCGGCCATGAGAAGGGGATCTAGAAATAGTCAGCACCTATCCACCAGATGAAACCGAAACCGCGCGCTGCTGTTGTCTCTCAACAAGGGTGGTTCCCGGGAGTTTCAGGCTGACACTCGAGAACAATGAACGAACTCCACGTGCTGACCCATGAGGGCAGCGGATGCATGCTGGGTGTTCCTTTCAGGGGAGAGGACAAACTGCGCGGGCGAGCAATCAGAGGCCGCTCCAGGCGGTGCGCCCACCTAGCAAAGCTGGAGCCCACTCGGAATAGCACCCTCAGCGGCATTGTCCCGGGTCTCAGACCACCCTCGGAAACACATAGAGAGGACGAAAGGAAACGGACACATGATAAGAGAAAGGGACACAAGGACTTGGGATGAAAGGGTTCAAGTCCAACAGGCACATCCATTATTCGTCCTTACCTGTCAGATTTGGCCGACGATGGAAAGGGAGACAGCCCGCGACCGTTCGACATGGCTTGGTTCGGAGGTCGAAGGTGGTTGTGGTTGTCTCTCACGGTCTCCTGCGACATCCCAGCTATGGGCCCCTGAGCTCTCGGAGCTGTGTCTCTTCGGATAGTCACCACCAGAGGAGGCCATGCCTCAATGCGTAGGGAAGACTCCGTTGCGGGGGAGCCACGGAGGACGGACGGCCAGGTAGAGGGAGGGGATCGCGGGGTGGATTCAAGAGGCCGTGAAGAAAAAGCATAGAAAAAAGGAAAAGGCCGCGATGCTGAAAATATGGCCCGGTCCGATATAAGCGACAGGAATACGGGTTTAAACTTCGTCGTCGGTCATGCGGTCCGCGTCGAGGGCGTCGAGGAAATTGATCGGAGAGGGGGATCGAGTCGCGAAGAGGGTGCGGTCGGAGGCGAGGAAAATAATGGCGGTCGGAAGAATATCAAGTCGGTCTATCACACCGGAGCGAGGAAATGCTGTACAGGTCGGGCGGGCAATGCAAGCCGGAGGTTATAGGTCGAGATGGAGGCGTGTCGTGGCACGGGTGTTAGCGTCGGGCGCGATGCTTCATGTTCTGGGGGAGCGGCAGCGGTCAATAGTCGCCATCGCACAAGCTGGGGAGGAAACCTCAGGGCCCATGGTATTGCGGCGGAGGCGCGAGAGGAGGGGGGAGCGAAATAGCCGCGATGGAGAGTGGGGTGAGGAGGGGGAGGAGGAAGAAAGCCAGGCGGTCGCAGCAGTGACGCTGGAGAGAGCGAGCGAGAGGAGTGACAGTGACAGCGAAGGGTTGGGTTGCGGCTCTGACCACGAGCTGGGCCACTAAACCCAACCGGGCCGCTGCTTACATAGGACCTCGCGGCGGACTCGAGGCGCCGCTGGCTTGGTACAATAATTGTACAATGATTACGACAATGAGACTCCGTAGTAGTAAGTTGCTCTGCTCAATCAGGAGCGTTTCTCTCCTGGTCCTCACCCTCTCCTCCCACCTCTTCCCCCTGAATGGTGGGTGAGCCCCCCTGAGGCATCCATCCAGATGGGTCCGTGAGGATGTCCGTGCTGTCCCCGGCTGGGAGATCCTCCTCGCCCTCATCTCGGGAGCCTCCGTTCGGTCGCCCAGGCTTTCTGCACCAGCTCCTTCTGCGCTTGCTGGGTCCGTGCTTCTGTCATGACTAGACAGCTCTGATTTGTGGATCATTCGCATGCATTTCATATACCTATGAATGCTTCCGGGCCAGCTCAGAGGGAGCCAGGAAGGTTACCGAAAGTAGTCAGGTGATGACTCAGCAGCGGTGACGTTGGGTGCTTCATCCACCCCAAAGGGGAAGTCAGCCGGATCAGCCCCAAGATCTTCGGCCTCAAAAAGCAATCAATCACCTCTCCTCCCCCATCAGCATCCCACGCTTTCTTGGTGTTGGCCCGTCCCCCCTGACCGTAGCGCGACTGGACAAAGCCCACCGTACTTTTCCCGTCCCAGCTTTCTTGTGCACCCCAACCGTCGCTCTACACGTGTTTTCTGGAGCGGTCTTCCCCGGCTTGGAGCGATGGCGTTGTTTCATCATGCTACATCGATGGCCCCTGGGGAGTTTTTCTTCCGTCGCCCTGTGCAACTATTCCTTCCTCGCCAGACCGATGGACCCTTGGCACCTGGACAGAGCTGCGCGTGAAAGATGAACTGTCGGTTATCTCTCCCGCCGTTTCATGTGCCTAGAAACACTAGTCGGTCATTTTAGTTGGCCGAAAGATCGTCTTGTGACCCGCGCTGGGTGACTGCACCGGATAGTCCTAGCACTTTCGTTTGTTTTTCTCGTCGAAAACTCAAATAAATGAGCCTAGCTCTTGTCCTGAATCGCTCCTGGTGTCCGGGTTGGACGCAATGGGCCAGCGGTTCTTTGGCATTCGTGTCCGGAAGGTCTTTTTGAGCTCCGTATTTGGCACAGGTATTCTAATCGGATAAATGACCAAGTTTCGGATACGTGACACAGGCGACGGAGTTCTTTGTCCTGTGGGGAACATTACCAACATTTTGACCACATCCTGGAGCCATTTTCATTCAAACTGCCAGTTCTTTCAGCCAGAATGCAAGAGCGGTAACTTTGCTCACCCTGATGATGGGTGATATATCAACAGGCGGAGAATAGGGTCTCGGGGAATAAAATGGAGAGGCTGGGAGCCGATGGGCGGTGATGAAACCCTTGGGTGGTCCTCGACTGACTTATTGCTGAAGTAATTGCGGCATTTCTGCTTCGGCTGACTCGCTAGTTGGTTGCATATGACACAGCGTGCAGGAGTCTGTCAGTGCAGATGGATATATATAGGTTCGGTTCGATCGTAGACGCTCAGTGTTGTCATGGCGGACGAAGATATATCTGAGCGAAAGGCCTGGACGTCAACCGCACATTCTTGGATTGTCGGGCGGCATCCTTCTGGAACCCGAGGGAGCGGTAACTCCCAGCTGGAATGTGCCAACCGGTGTGTAATGTTAGGATATCCAACGGAAATGAGCTGCGATGCGCAGTGATGCGATCAGGGTTGGGCATGGAGAGGAGGGAGTCTGTGAGAGGCCCAGCCACATCGATTTGCTGCCCGCGACGGCCAATGGGCGGCGGCTCACGAGGTTGCCATGCGGTTGGCGCTCTGCCGATCCACCATCATTCAACCTCACCTCCATCAGGCCCAGCAAAAAATAGAAACAGGGAGGCTGGTCCTGCCCGGTCGCTCTTGCGTCCCTTTAAAACTCGGGATGCTTCCTCGGGAGTCTCCCCCCTCCCATCTTCCCCGTCTCGTGCGTGGACCTGCGATCACGATACTTCCAGGTTTGTGCAGAAGTACTCTTCGACAGCTATCGTACTGTACGCATCGACGGGGACTTGGCTTTGGTTTAATTGCGCCTGATTACTCTGATATTCCCCGAATAAAATTCTCTATTGCCTTCAGAACCAGCTTGTTGCTCTGCCGTCACATCTTCCTCCGTCGAGCCCTCTCACCTGGTGTCAACTACACCAGCCTTCGTGACCTCGTGGCCATGAAGCTCCAGTTGGTAGGGCTGGCCCTGGGCCTGCTCTCATCCTTCACAGATGCTCAGACTTTTACAGACTGCAACCCCATGCAAGACTGTACGTGTGTCCTATAATCTACCCCTGCGTGCGGCGGACTTATGCTGACCCGATGAAGCGTGCCCACCAAACCCCGCGCTGGGAAAGTCCGCCTCGTTTGACTTTACACAGGGCTATTCCTCCCAATTCCAGGAGACTGGAAGTCCGACATATGATAGCAATGGGGCGGATTCACTGTCGCGAAGCAGGGTGATGCCCCCCTCATCCAGTCCAAGTGGTACATCTGTTCGGCGGGTCGAGTTCGTCATCAAAGCTGCCCCTGGAAAGGGTATCGTCAGCAGTGCCGTTCTGCAGTCGGATACCCGGACGAAATTGACTGGGAGTGGCTCGGTGGTAATAACGCTCTGGTGCAGAGTAACTATTTTGGCAAAGGCAACACGGACAGCTTCAACCGCGGCGCCACCCATGACAATCCCGGCAATCACGATGACTTCCACACGTATACCATCGACTGGTCCAGCACGCAGATTGTCTGGGAGATCGATGGTAAGGTTGTTCGTGTGCTCACCCCGGAGACTGCACAAACCAACCAGTACCCACAATCGCCCATGATGGTTCGCGTGGGTGTATGGGCGGGGGGTGATCCTGACAATCCGCAGGGTACAATCGGTAAGGTGCTCTCTGATAATTTGCGGCTTGCCTTGATGACTAACTATGTGATGTAGATTGGGCTGGAGGATTGACGGACTATGATGCCGGTCCTTACACGATGTACTTGAAGTCTATCAAAGTACAGGATTATTCAACCGGTTCGACGTACTCTTATGGAGATAAAAGTGGGTCATGGGAGTCCATCAATGCGCAAGGGGGTGAGGTCAACGGGAATATCGATGCGGACACCATTTCCACCGTGGAGTCCACTCCCACGGTGACGGCGACGGTGGACAACATCCCGATCCCGTTTGATGGGACGCATCGTGAAACCGCCAGTTTTTCCACACCCAACATCTACCCTTGGGTTCCTCGTCCAACAACGCTTACAACCAGCGCGGAGACAGGTCTGCCTAGTGGCTGGACGTTTTCTAGCTCTGGACAAGTCCAGCCGCGCCGCCGCGTGTGCGGCTTCTGTGAGTGAGCATTACCTTTCCCCGTGACATTGATCTTTCTGCTAATCCATGCAGTCTACCTTCCGCTATACGTCACCCTCGTGGCCTTCTTTACCAGCTTCGCCCTGCCCTTCTGGCACTGAGTGGGGTTCCAGCACCCCTGCTCCCGCCGTCACACCTACCATCACACCTACCGCCACTACTTTACGTACGACAACAACCGATAAATCTGCTACGAGCTCTACGAATCGTTCCACCACGACTTCCACGAAGAACCCTTCCACTACGATCAATGCCTCCAACCAATCTACCACGACTATTGCTACCAAGACCTCTGCCACTGCGACTACAACTGATACGTCCATCACAACGACGAACGTGAGAGGCTCAGATGCTGAGGCAACTACATCTTCCCCCTCGACCACAGTCCAAGCTGCACCAAATGTCGATGCTGCTTACCGGGTTTCTGATGTGCCGGTCAGAATGAGTGCTTTTTGCATCTCACTCGCCCTCGTGTTGGGGCTCTTCTGAGCCAGCACGCCCGGTAATATGCTTCCCGACCACGCTGGATACAGGTCATGGGTACGAGATTATGATTACATGACGGATGAGATGATGTATGTATATAGATAGAGCTTTTTCTTCGTCAGTCTTCACGACGTGTCTTTTATACTGTTTTGATTACCGCCACGACATTCCAACGGTGACTGGCCTTTGTCCACACCACGCCTCAGAAGTGCTCTGTATAATAGACCTATTAATAGCGAGAGCAATGTCTCGGAGACTGATTTATGATACATTATACCCAGAGTAGCGATGTTGCCTTGGAGCATTAACGTCAATTCTTGGTCTATGGTAAGATCCAGTTTTGTTGAGTTCCACCGACATTATGATCCAATGGCCGTGGAATCTACAGCCTGCTACGAAGACAGACTGGTCCAAATAACCAACATGATGATAGCTCGACGATGGTTGACGATACTCTCCACCCACTACTTACGATCCAGATAGACGGGACATCTTGTCAGTATTCTAGACACTGCTCCTCGCCGTCTTCCACTTCCGTTCAAGGGGCCGAACCAACCCGCGCAAACCCATATAAGGCGTATTTACCGGGCTATCGGTGCCCATATACAGGAACACATCATAGAGCCAGCCTCCAAAGGCGCAACCCAGAAAGGGAGCTACGATAGGGACCTACGTCTGGTTAGGAGATCAACGATGGACAAGAACCGAGACAGAAAGAGGCCGAGGAAGACGAAACATACCCAGAAATAATGATTTCCCGCCGTCCACACCTCCGTCCCATACCCAATCATATACGACACCAACCTGGGACCAAAATCCCTCGCCAGATTAATCGCATACCCGGTCTCCCACCCGAAACACGCTCCGATGCCGAACACCACGAAAAACAGCACCAGCGGTGTGAACGGCCCCGCAGCCAGATTCCCGCGGTCATTCAGCGCAAATATCAAGAACATCAGCAGTGCGCTGGCGATAAACTCGGAGAAGAACTGCCCCGTGCGGGTCATGAACGGTGCCGGGTACGTGCAGAAGATGCCGGCTGTCGCAGTGGGGAGTACCCTGGTACCGTGCGGATGTTGATGCCGCCTTCGTAGACGTCGATGGCAGAGCGGTAGTTGCCGTAGACGATGGCCGCGCCGGTCATGGCGCCGAGGAGTTGGGCGAGGGCATAAATGGGCCAGCGACGCCAGGGGAAGTTGCGGAGGAGACAGTTGGTGAAGGTTACGGCTGGGTTGATGTGGGAGCCGGAGGAACCGCTTACGTAGACGCCGAGCATGACGCCGAGTCTGTGGATCTGTTGTTAGTCTTGGATTCTGTTCTGTTGGTGTTGAGATTGGTTAATGGAGGTGTGTTGGGTGTGTCGGTAGGTAGGTGTTGAGTATAGGGTGGCTCACCCCCAGCCCCATGAGATTGACTGGTAGGATCCCTTTTCCCCATGGCTCAAGGTGACCTGGGCGACAACGCCGTCTCCGAAGAGAATCAGAATCATGGTGCCGAAGAATTCGGAAAAGGCATCCCGACAGTTCGCTCTGATCTTGCTCCAGAGGAGCGGGAGCGTTCGAATTCATGGTCGTGATCCGGCCCGCTGGAGACGGGGCCCAGTATAGAGCTGGTGTTGAGCGAGACATTGGCCGTCTCTTTTGCATTGGGCTCATCCATAGCGCAGTTATCTCTCTAAACCTGGATGTATGTATGCAGAGAAGATTTAAAATCGAGAAAGGTCGGCCACAAGGTATGCGCTTTGGTGTCTAGGAGAGTGTATAAAAGGAAGGCGAGCCCATCGGATGTGACGTTAGTGGAAACAGCCGTATAGTACTACGTGAGCCTACACGTTGGTCCTCGCACAAAGCCTTACTTGGTGAGATTATAGCTGTCGGCTACTTTCTTCTGGATTCTTGGACCTTACATGGATGGGGGGGATTGGAAAGCGCCGAGTGTGCCATTGCTGGATGTCACGAGTCTCACGATGTCGGTTTGGTGGCGGGCAACATCCTGGCCAATCCCACAGATGAGTAGGGCCTGGACACGGCAGAAGGAGCACGAGGACGTATAGTCCAGATGGGGATGAGGGCTTCTCCGGATTGGGCCTTAAGAGGTAGCCCCTTTTCCTTGTGGTATCGTCAACATCTAAAGAAAGACGTTGAAATCTGATCCGAATGGCGCTCCTGAGGGATTATCGAAAGCCTGGTGAGCATCTCGCCCGGTCCAAGACCCTAAAACCATGACCCCGTGCAACTGACGTCCAGCCTGCCGAATGATATCCAGGCCGACACAGCCGATGCAGGTTTGTGTTACCTTGAGTCCGGCTTGGGTCGTAGCAACTGTACGCTGCATGGCAGGGGTTGTGTGGTGCCGGTGCTGTTGGAGAGGGGTTTGATGAAGCCACATAGCGCTGGTGAACGTGAGTCTGCGAAATTGGTCATGGTTTCCTCCCCTCCGTAGAGTAGGATGTTTGTTGATGTTAATGAGTTATGGACGGTGCGGCTCCGAAGATTCGGGGTGATTTGCCTGCATGGTGCTCCACAGTGGTCTGGACGGTGTTCGCGCAGGTGAAGCCGATCCCTTCTGGATCTCCCCGCAATCTGTCGCTGTCGCTGTGGGGGTGGAGTCGGATGGTGGATCGTCGTGCTGATCTCTGGTACATCGGACTTCTGTCACTAGTTCATGGTCCATGAGATCTATGGGTCAACGAGTGTATGTATTTTGATGTAGAATAAGCAAGAGAGAGAGAGGGAAGGAAGAAAAAAGAGAGAAATATAAAAGGAAGAGGAATGGGAATAATCATGGGGCCTTAGGCCTCAGGCCTCGTATTGCCCTTCTGGGCATCCCGAGAGAGCTTCTCCCGACGTCCTCCCTCCCACTCCTTCTCTTCCTCTTTGCTTCCCCCCCCACAAATAATCCCACCAATCATTTATCCTCCCCCACCCCGGCTTCGCACACGGGACAGCTGGGATTGTTGCGGAGAACCCGCCAACAACCGCGTCCAACGAACAGCCTTCTGCGAATGAGACCGCCTGCAGCGTTCTAGGCATTGGCCCGTCCCCGACGCTTGGTTCGCGCTCTCCTGACTGTCTCCTTTCGGCTCGTCTGAGGCCGATGTCTTCGGTCCAAGAGAATGCGGCCTGCCCCTCCAGTCTGACAGCTCGCTTCCAGTCTGATTCCCCGCAGATGGTTCCTATGCCCCTGGCGACAGATGGGAACAGTTAAATTTGACACCTGTCTCTCCACCATGCTTCCTCCCAGTCGCTTCCTGTCGTCTGTCTGGAATGTGTCTCCTTGCTGCGCCCTGTGATCTCTGTGCTCCCTGAGACCCATTCTTCCCCCCACAGTTCTAATTTATCTACTTACCACCCCACGCGCTGTGCGCGAGACGACATTTGTGCAACATGACGCAGAAAGAGATGTTTGTTGGATCAATTGATCAAGGTACCACGAGTACCCGGTTCCTGATCTTCAACTATGAAGGCGAACCGGTCGCGTCGCATCAAGTGGAGTTCACACAGATCTACCCCAACCCAGGGTCAGTCTCCCACAGCATAGACCCATTTCTTCGTACTCACCAGTTACTAGGTGGCACGAACACGACCCCCTCGAGCTCGTATCTTCTGTGGAAACATGCGTCGAAGAAGCCGTCAAGCAGTTCGAAGCCAGTGGTTACTCGCGAGAGGCCATTAAGGGCATCGGAATCACCAATCAACGGGAGACCACTGTTGTCTGGGACCATGAAACTGGAGAACCATTACACAATGCCATCGTGTGGACCGACACCCGCTCACAATCTATTGTCAATGAGCTCAAGGAGAGACCCGGCGCATCCCAGCTCCTTCAGTTGTGCGGACTTCCCCTCTCGACATACTCCTCTGCGACAAAACTGCTCTGGATGCTGGCGAACGTTCCACGGGTGAAAGATGCATATGAACGTGGCACCCTAGCGTTTGGCACGGTCGATACTTGGCTTGTGTATCGGTTGAATGGTGGAAAGGAGGGGAATGTCTCGGTTTCCGATGCCACCAATGCATCGCGGACAATGTTCATGAACCTCGAGACCCTGCAATATGACAACACTCTTCTCGACTTCTTTGACATTCGAGGAAAAATTCATCTACCGAAGATTGTACCATCTTCGCACACTACGGCATATGGAAAATTGACGTATGGAATTCTTCAAGGTGTTCCTATTCTAGGCTGTCTGGGTGACCAATCATCTGCCCTGGTTGGACAGAAAGGGTTCTCCCCGGGCATGGCGAAAAACACCTACGGCACCGGATGTTTTCTTCTTTATAACGTCGGCGACAAACCGGTAATCTCCACACACGGACTTCTGGCCACTGTAGCCTATTATTTTGATGGTAAACCCGTCTATGCTCTTGAAGGGAGCATCGCGGTCGGAGGATCTGGGGTCAAGTTTTTGCAAAACAATCTGGAATTTTTCGGCTCATCCAACGAGGTGAATGAACTTGCCCTGACCGTGGAGGATAACGGTGGCTGCGTGTTCGTCACCGCTTTCAGTGGCTTTTTGCGCCATATTGGATTGACGACGCAAAGGGAACAATCTGTAAGGACTGCACGGAGTTATCGATATCATGTGCTGACTAGTCACCGCAGTTGGGATCACTCAGTACACCAAGAAAGGTCATATCGCTCGAGCAACGCTCGAGGCAACCTGTTTCCAGACCAAGGCCATCTGGATGCAATGGAGAAAGACAGTGGACAGGCCCTTTCGGAACTAGCCGTTGACGGAGGTCTGAGTAACTCAGATCTGGCTATGCAGGTATGACATTCCCACTTCGCCACGACAATTTCCTCATACCTCCCAATTAACACTTTATACTCCATAGACACAAGCGGATCTTATATCGATCCCTGTTTACCGACCACAAATGCGGGAGACCACTGCCCTTGGAGCGGCAATTGCCGCCGGCCTCGCAGCCGGGCTTTGGCGGAACTTTGCTGAGCTGCGCGACATTAACCGTGCCGGTGGAGCTGTTTTTGAACCTAAAGTCACTCGTGAACAGAGCGCCCAGTCATTTGCCTTATGGGAAAAGGCCGTTCACATGTGTCGTGGCTGGGTTGGAGACAAAGCGCCGTCCCCAGCCAGGGAAGAGAAGCCGGAGGTTCCCGAGAGTCTTCCTACCAGCGACGCTCTAACAATACCACTATCTAAGACCTATGCGGAGATCAAACTTCCCCGAGCGCCCTTGATCAACCTGTCTAGTAATCTGGACGATGCAGATGAAGATGACTTATATCTCGAGCTGCGGAAGGTGGAGATCTTGCAGCGGCTGAAGAAGCTTGCGAAGCTCAAGCTTACCTATATGTAAAGTTCCAAATTTCTTGAATCATCATTAGCGTTCATTTAGCCAGTTTTTTTACGTTTACTGTTTTGAGCCTACGATAATACTGTTGTATAGGATAGTTCCGTGGCAGCTCTATGGAAGTTCTCGTTTGAACCAACCCTCGCGGCATGTATGTCCAGTATATACTTCTATAAACAGGTATAGGCAAGGGAATAACCCATGCATCATCACTATCGCATTGTCTTGGACCTGTTTACCTCGACATATGGGAGATCCCGCCTTTGTTCGCGGAGTTTTCCTTTGATATCCCTGTTATTCATAAGGAATATGACAATGGGTTTCGCCGGGGACAAGGCACATTATACAACATCCGCATCGACAACAAAGCCCATGCCCACACATCATATCGGAGGATCTCCTTCAGTTAACGACAACATCCTCGCTGGAGACGAGATGTTCAAGGATGAAACATTCCGTATCTTCTCCCTCCTCAACTATAAAAGCAGGCCAAATCCCCGGTTGCTTGAGTTCCTTCCTCATCACAGCACTGTCCTTCTCATACCTCATCTGAGTGAACCAAGTCTGCAAGCCTTCCAGTACTCAGTGACCTTGACCAAGACTCACTATCCGCCAGGTTAGTCTACCTTCAACATGTCACTCGACGACCTTCCCAGCGAGATCCTCCTCTTGATTGGAGACTCTCAGACTGACGACCTTGCCGACCTGAACTCTCTTAGTCAGGTGAACCACCCAATTCCATGATCTTCTCACCACCCCATTGTACCGTCGTGCACTGACTGACAATAGAAGCAAGGCGTTCAAGACTGCCATTCTTTGCAAACGTGATGAGCTGGTCCGTCGCCTCATCCGTGAAGCCTCGCTCATCCACGGCTGGTCATGGGCTATCCTTCAAGCCAACTGGGACCGCGACGAATCTCAAGGTATGATCCGCTATCTGTCGCTAAAGAGCGCAACGTCGACATCACCCAGGAGGGCCAATACTACGGCCAGGACCTCTTGCACACCGCCATTAAAGACCTCGACTCCGTCACCCTCAAGTACATCCTCGACAACGACGGCGCCGTCCTGGGCCCTCAAGCCGTCGCCCTAGGTAAGAACCATCTCTACCACGCTGCTCTGAGCGGCCACTCCGACCTCGTCCGCCCCCTGCTCCGCCACAACTTCCCTGAACGTCGTCGGCGACGCCAACCGCTCTCCTCTCATTACGCTGCCATGAAGTGCAACCGCAGCATGGTTAAGGATCTCCTTGAAGCCGGCGCCTCCGTGACTACACAAGACACCACCCTCAACCTGACTGCCCTCGGTTGGGCCATTATGTCCAACGCCGACGCAAGCCTGGTCTCCCTCCTCATCGAGCATGGCATGACCCTAACTTCCCCCGAGCCCTACGACTCCCCTCCTCCACATGGCCATTCGCACCCACTCCCTCAACGCCATTCACCCCTCCTTGAAGCCTGCGTGGCCGCCCCCTCCCCAGCGAAACCGCGACCACCTCGTCGCTGAAATCTACATTAAAGGCGAACCGACCTCATGGCCTGGCTTTCCGAGCACCACCCCAACCTGATGGACCGTACCGACCGCGCCATGCCCTGGTACCTTGTCGACCGCGCCGTCCGCGACGTCGGACCCAACTCGCCCATCACCCTGCGTCGTCTCCTGCGCGAAGGAACGTGGACCCGAACGAATCCGGCGGCGAACACGACGACACTTTCCTATTCTGTGCTGCGTAAGCGTAACCTCCCCATTATGGAGAAGGTCGAGATCCTCCTCCGTCACGAGCCGATCCTAACGTCCGCATACGTCTGACTCCCCCCTTTCGCTGGCTTTGTCGGTTCCCGATGATCGAGAGCTGGATCTGGTTCGGCTGATGCTCAACTATGGACTGAAGTTTGGTCAGTGTACTTCGTTGGAGCGGGAGGATCTTATGACCCTGGCTTTGCGGAAGGGCGCGAATGATGTGGTTATTAAACTGTCTCTGTTTTGAGGTTTGAGTTTGGCTTCCCCTTTCCTGTTCCCTTTTTGTTATCCCTATCCAGTTTTCCTTTCGGGTTTTGCGAGATGATGTTTGATTACTTACTTGCATGATAGATCGCGTGATTTAACTTTGCTTGTTTAGTCGTTTGTTTTGATAGAGAATGCATGCTCTTTGGTTTTACGATTTGCCTTGATATCACTGTAGAACTGTAAACTGCAGGTTGTAAAGATTCTTCGAGTATACATACGACTACCGATGCTTATTAGATAAACAGAATCATTTACATTACCTATCCACATAATAAGAATAAGTTCGTTAGGCATAACCACCCCGGGGAATCCAAGAGCAGAAACAAAAAGACAACCCAGACGCAACCGAAAGGAGAGAAAGAGAAGTATATGAACTAAGCCTTCTCAGGACTTTTCCCCATCCCGGACAAACACACAGTTCAGCTCCGACCCAGGACTAAGCGAACTTCAAATTGCAGCACCGGATCCTCAACCTTATCCTTCCCAGCAGCAGAATCGCCTGGATCTGCTCAAACGCCTGTAAAATGCGAACAACAGTGTAGCCCATCTCGATAGTTGCAAACTGCTGACCAATGCAAATGCGCGGTCCGCCGTTGAATGGAATGTACTGCCACGGCTTGGGCTGCCAGCCTGATGTCCAGCGCTCTGGGATCCATTCCGCCGGATCGAAGTAGTTAGGACTTCCCGGGGGCGGGTAGAACTCCGGGCTGCGCTGCATGATCATCGTCGAGTAGATGATACGCGTGCCCTCGAGGACTCCGACGGGGCGCGGCCGTCGGCTCCGCCGCCGCGAGGAAGCGTGGTGTCGTGGAGGAGAAGCGGACGTTGAACGCACGACTGGGTAGAGTCGCATGGTCTCGTTGAGGACGGCGTTGAGGTACTTCATGTCTTTCAGGTCGAGGTAGCTGGGTTTTCTGGCCGTTGGCGCCGACTCCGACCCTCGAGCGGATTTCCTCGCGCAGTTTGGCGACGACGTCGGGGTGGCGGGAGAGTTCAAAGAGACAGAATGAGAGCGTGGCAGCGGTGGTGTCGCGGCCGGCAAGGAGAATCGCGACGAGTTGGTCGCGGAGGGCACGTGGGTCACGGGTGAAACGGGCGAGGGCATCGAGGAAGGTCTCCTTCGTGGAGAGCTTCTGGTCCAGTTCGGCGGTGGAAAGGCTGAGGACTCGGTCGATGTACGGCTGGATGAAGTCGTCCATTACCTTGAGCTCTTCGCGGAACTTCGTCCGGGAGAGGAGCGGGCTGAAAACTCTGGGGGTCTGTTAGAGGTGGACTGTGATATGCCCTGGGCTTGGGTGCATCACTTACCCCAGTCTGAAGTAAAGGGCCTGACGGCTGCACATATCGGAAAGCCTCCGCAAACTCGGTTGCTGGGTTCTGGAGACTATCGGTACCTTGTCCGAGCAGGTAATCGGTCGCAGCGTCCAAAGTGTATCGGAAGAACAGAGGGCCAACATCGACGATCTTACTGTGAGTGGGAGAATCAGTCCCCCTCCAGCAGAGGAATGAGGTGCTGAACATGTTTCTCGAAGATCTCCGTGTCGACAATGCGATCACGCACAAACATGGGCCGGATGAGATGTCGGGAGGCTGACCAGAGCTCTCCATCAGTCACAAAGATGCTGTCCCCGAGGAACTCTCTCCAGTCGCGATGGAACGACTCGCCCTTGCCGTAGTCGGCGAACTGCCCAGTGAGAATCGCTTTGATGTTTTCGGGATCTTTGGTGAAAACCACTCGAGCGGAGACGCCCGCGTCAACTTCGGCCGTTTTATTGTGATCTCCTTTGAAGGCTCCTTTGGCGTTTGCCATGGTCTCGCTGAAGAATTTGAGATCCCGATGCTCTCTATTCGCCCTGGAAGACCTGTAGATAAAGTCCAGCGCTGGTCAAATTCGTCAGTCACTTTCTCGATACCTGATGCCTGAGAAGTCTTTCATCACATACCATACGGAAGGTAGAATTGCACCCGGGGCGCCCGGCCACCCAAGCGAGCGATTTTCATCGACAGCTGGACCTTGCGGAAGAGACATCCCACGAAGAACAGCCCAAGGAAGTATAGGGCTGCCCTCCCGGGAGTCATCGAGGCGACAAGTTCTTCGATCATGGTCCAAAGTAGCGTTGTACAGAATCACCACAATAAGATGGTGATATGGCCCCAGGAACCCATCTTCAGGAGGGGCCAGGGCAGGATTTTATAACAACCCGTGTAACATGGACGGGCTGGCTTGTGATCCAGCGAACTCCTGCATAAATCGGATGAATAGCATTGCTCATGGCAGATACACCATTAGGCCGACCACTGAGCTGGATCGACCGACGATGATCTCCCCGCATTCGTGCTCCAGAATCGAAGGGCCAAGCCGGTCGGTTAGATTCCTCTTTCAGAAGTGCTTGCGAGCCCCGCGAATTCCTGTCCGAATACTGACTGGCCTGGGCCACCACCCGAGGCTACGTGGGGACCCGCGTGGGTTTAGGTTTGGTTGATGCTGTGGTCAGGGTTGCCCAGTACACGTGAACGGCTGATGTGCGAACGCGTCACACCATTATCTCCCTCGTGTTGGTAGGATTTTCAATCATGGTCTATCATTGGTGTAGCTATCGTCGACAAGAGCTGTCATTTCTATCGTTTCTCAGCCACTGGCACGTGGGCGTCACAGTTCGTAGACAATCTTATACGCTGAAATCTTTCCATCTCTGTGCTCCTGGAAGCCTTCCGGGACGGAGTTCAGGCCTGGGAGGACCTTTGGTGTACTGGGTTTGATCACGCCGTCTTCTAACCACTGCGGAAGCTTTTCAAACAATTCGCTAGACAGCTCGTGATCCTCCTGGGAAGCCTATATGGATGGTTGATGAGTGGTTTCAGAACAGTGCTGCATTCAACTTACTGGCCACCTGAATTGCGCATAGCTATGATCCTTCAAGAATGCCGTCCATACCAGAACATCAGTGACATTCGTTCCAGGAGCAACATTCTCGGTGTGCGCCTTTCCGGGACGCACGGTGCAGAGATTCCCACTCCCCCCAGAGCAGGCCTGTGAACCGCTGACAGACGAGGTAGCATTACCAATGGTGTCAAAGACGTGCCCTGAGACCAGGGGCTACCTCTTGGATCTTCTCAACAACCTTGTTGTCTCGATAGTCGAAGACCTGCTTGGCGCCGTAGGAGCGCACCAGATTGGCATGTCGAGGGCTGCAGGTGGTCACCACGTCAAAGCCGTACATCGCGGCCAGCTGGATGGTATACAGACCAACACTTGCTGTGAAAGATTAGTACAACGTGGGAAAGTTCAAGTATCCAGGTCATGGGCTTACAGCTTCCACCCCAGACTAGCACGCTGGTCCCGTTGGCATTGGCACGATCGAGATTCAAGCAGTCCTTTGAGAACAAAGCGAGCCATGCGGTAGCACTGGCCAGAGGAACAGTGCTCGCATGCGATCGCGAGATAGAAGATGGGACTTTGAAGGAGATGCGATCGTCGGCAAGACAATATTGACTGTATCCGCCCAGACCCTTGATCTCGCCTGGATAGCAGACGAATATGTGTTTAGGGAACTTGCACTGAATGATTCCCCCAATGAATCGAGGTACAGGAACTGACCTCCCCAGACCAGACCGGCAATGATATCGCCTTTCGCTAAGCGGGTGGCCTGGCTGCCCAATTCCACTACCTCTCCAACAAAGTCACATCCCAGGACCGCGCCATCCCCGAATGCGTTGCCGTCGAATGCTTGCACTGAGGAGAAGGGCGAGATGAGCTGTGAGCAATGACGTTTTACAATGTGATCGTTGCGCAGGAGACATACCATCTGTGGGATTCTGAGCGACGTGGGAGATCTTGACCAGGACTTGATTGGTGCTGGAGTTGGTGCTGCGATCTGTTTCTTCAATAGTCTTGGCTGTCCGTTGTCGATGTGAGTGACGAGGGCTGTGTTGGAAGTGATTGACATGTTGCCTTGAGTGAGGTGAGGAAGTTGTCGGAATTGATGGAGGTGTGAGCAAGATAAAAGATGTATCCCATACTCTGGAGGAAACCGGCAAGTGGAAGCGCCCCCCCCCCCCCCCCCCCCCCACCGCCCACATCCATCCCTTTACTACACGACTCCATCCGGGGAAGGCAGGTCAAGCCGCCGAGCCCTATCTCATGGACCTATGCGTTGCCTCTATGATTGTATTACCTCTCAGCCAGCCCATGATCACCCATGTCCCATGCAAGAACTATCTACCACTATCTACATCCTGTCTAGTGAAAAGCACCCTAAGTCGATGTTACGGGACCAACATATGGCGCTCGCAGGGGGCGCTTGAAGTTACGGTATATATTTCCCGTCCGACAGCCACCTCCAGGGGGATTGGTATCGCCAACTTCTCTGCTTCGTACCTGCGGATGAATTGCATCATCAATTGAAAGCCTTCTCCATTGCAAATCCATGTATCGCTTCCTCCCACGAGCCTGCCCCCCTAAAGGCCCGCCGGAACCACTGCCACTCGGCATTTCCATCGGGTGACTACGGATTTCTCGAATTACAATGCCCATGGGATGTTGGTCACCACAAGGGAGCCTATCATCGTTGGTGATCCAGGAGAGGCTTATGTCTTGATTGAACCGGAAATTGGCCGGGCTCTCTGCGCAGCCAGTCAACAATATGCCTCATCTCCTGCGAGTATCAAAGACCGATGTAAATCAACGTTCTTCCATGACTCTCATTTTGAAGTTGGTAAGTCAGGATCAATATTCAATAGCAATACCCATCAGTGCTCATGATCTTCAACTAGTTTCGTCCGACTATCCTCGTCTCTATGTTCCAAAGAACACCCTGCGACAAACAGAGTCAGACACGAGCCCTGCCACCCTGTTGATGAGTGGGTGATGCACCAAATAACTCTCGACGGCACTGCTGATTGTTAGTTCATCTGCTCACTAACCAGACTTTTCCCTTGTATGTCTCTAACGTTCGCTTAGCACATTTTTGCTCATCATGCACATGCGAGCGGACGCATCTCGCGCATGTATTGGACCAACTGAAGGATACGTGACGTTTAGATCTATGGATATGAATAGCCGCTACGGGTAGATCTTGTTTTTTGAATCTCTAGATTATGCGTTCCAGGTGTGCTTTTCAATACTGCAATGAGTCCATGTTGCGCCGTTACCATGTAGCCTGATGGGAAGTATAACACACGGATTCTAAACCCTGAAGGTAATGGAGAAGCCGACGTTTCTGTTCAGGTCTTTTGGAAGTGCGACTGGAGGGGGAGGTTGGATACGACTGAGACTTCATGGGAATAGGACGGTTCTTATATCCTCTCCGGCGCCGAAGTTCGCCGGGTGAATAGGACACTGTGAACAAAGTCAGCATTTAGGTCTATTTTCGAATCCGTGGTTCGCATGTAGACGTGATTGACTGGCTAGGAGGGCGTCTACTTGATGCCTGGCGCAGTACTCGGGCACAGTGGGCGTGACGCCGACAGCTGATGTCTCAGCTGGCGTTGTGAAGTTATACTGAAAAATCAGAATGCTCAAGGGGATCACCTTTGCTAACAGTAACGAGTGATTGTTGAGTACGAATCTCCCTGGAGATAATACCCTAGAAAGTGCAGATTCACAAAGAACACGCATTATCTTAGTCTTTTCTTCAGACATGAAGCATTCAATAAACATCCATCACGACGCTTCGGCCTGCCCTCGGACGTCACGTGCGTCGTTTCCAGTTTCCCTTTCCACGGAGCGGTGCACTTGATCGTCCAACAATCATCTTCGCCTCCATTTAACCCCTTTCTGTAGCATCCTTGTCGTCAACCCCATTGGCAGTTCCTCCAGTCCTCTTTGCCTATACTGAGGCATGAGGCTGCGCAGCGGTCATTCCGCTGCAAGCCGAACGACTCCCCGAGGAAAAGACCCGATCGGCTGGTAGGTTTCTGCCCTTACCTTCTGAACTGCTTTGTGGGGATCACTCATTTACCTGTTTTCTCTAGTCTTTCATGCCGTAAGCCGTCGCAGAAAATGTGAGCCCGTCGTCCCCTGCTACCGGTTCAGCCTGCTACCGGGTTCAGAGGGCAATGGCATACTAACTTGCAAGGCGATGGAACGCGTCCCCAGTGTCACAACTGTGAGATTCGCGGTACCATTTGTCAGTGGGGTCTCAAGGCGTCATTTCACAGCAGCTCTCGAAACTATACTTGTCCCCCGTGAAGTAGAGGATTTGACAGCGATTGAGGGCGACGAACTCCGCCATTGGATAGGCAAACAGTAACCCACAGTCAGTACCTGCTATGATACAGAAACAGGTCTGAGACTGACTGGCTAGCCAGATCATTGACGAAACGGATGAAATTACACGTGGCTACTGCGTCTTCAATGACGCAACCTCTCTCGTGTCCACCCCCAATCATCCAAGTCTCCATAATGAAGCAGAGCACGATGTCGAAGACCAATCGGTCGTGGATGCTGCTGCCACGATTGACGACTCTGGATAGGCCTGAAGGACTAACCTCGTGAGACTACCCCAAACAGAATCGATATCTCCTTCGTCGATGACCAACCAACCTCTCATCAAAGAGTGTTCCGACTAAAGTGATACTTTCCTGGATGGAAACTTCAGTAATAACACATTGTTCGACCAACGAAACCCTGGAAATGTGGCACAGTCGCTGGGGCACATCTTTCCACAACAAGATTTCTCTCCTCTATCGAATTCTAGCTATTCTGTACCATTCAATAACCCAGCTGCTCACGATAGAACGACTTACGTTCCCCCATTTTCTCTGGGTCAAGCAATCACAGACAATGTCTCTCCATCTCCGGGCCCTTGCTACCGTATCAAATGCAGTGAGAGAGTTCGTCTTCTCTCGCCTGTTTTCATGCAGGAAACTGGTACATGGTGCGAGACGACAGACTCCGAGATGCATTTCACAATGCGAAGTCTCCATGCCATTATGGAATCATCCGCATTCGCTGCAGCTGCTATGGCTCTTGCCTCGCGTCAGCTGGATAATGTTGAATGTCGACGGCGAGCCATCACACTCGAACTTATCATACGCCGTTCAGCTACATTCTCCGACAGTACCCCCAGAAAACCGATGCATCTGTCCTAGCTACTTGTACCTTGCTGTGTGTCTATGAATGATGGCGTCAGGGGTCCACGAATGGCGACGGCATCTGAAGTCTGCATACTTTTGACGTCCTGGCACTATAGTCTACCAAGTCTAACAGACTAATGAGTTGTATTTAGGATGTGCTGGCCTCTTCTTCAAGTCCAACGGTGAATGGCTCAAGCCAAGGATCGTGAAGTCTTGTTTCTGGGCCTTGCTCGAATTGGTACGTGTTATCACTCCTAGATGCGATGGTCCTATCCCATTGACTTTATGGAAAGACGTTTGGGCAGCTTTTATCAGTGGCAAGACCACTCTCATACCGACCGACTTTTTGGTTAGATGACAGATCTGTAGAATCATTAGCAGAGCAGGGAGATGTGGATGATTATTGCAATCTGGCCATATTATTATTCGCCCAGATTGTGAATCTATTGGCCACCCCTGGACTTGACAAAACCTCCCTCAGCTCGAATGTATCAGGGTTAGTTGTTAGACTTTGGGAGGATCTCCAGACATGGCGTCGGCTACGCCCCGGAAGTATGTCCACTATTGCGGGATTCATGCACAGCGAACAAAGTGTTCCCTACTACAGTGTTTACAAGATCATCTTCCAGTAAGTAACCTTGTTCCCTGTTCAAAGGCAGCTTTAACGCCAATAGTCTGTGGAAATACGTTCTATCACACTGGGTCCATTTTACTCCTACAGACTGGCCTCTCTCAAATGCAAGGCGCTTAACATCTTCGTCCATCAATACCAATGTAAGCCGTCCCGTCTACGGTTGCAGTATATATGCGAAGTATCGTGGAACAGAATAACTGACCAAACCCATCTAGCTTACTGACGCAGTGTGGCATGCACGGGAGATTGCCGGGATTTCAATGTCAAACCCTTCACAGTATGTAGTCTGAGAGTGATACCATGACACTTTCCTTGTCAAAACGATTCGCTAACTCGGCTCCTCAGTGCAAACTGGGTCAACCAGCTACAGCCTCTATATATTGCCGGCACTGTCTTTTCCACTCCTCCATCTTCCTCACCAAGCCTAGAAAGATCATCAAGATATCAATTACCGCTTTCATCACGGTCTATAGTCGACAGCCCAGGCGCTCAAGGCTTGCGGATTGATGTGCCTCTCATAGCTGCAGTGTGGAAGATTATCCAATGGAGAAGATTCTTCTACTCAAGCAGTTGGCCCGGATTGAGCGGGAAACGGGCTGGAAGACTTCGGACCGTGCGGCAGATTTGAGAGAGCTTTGGGGATTCGGATGAGTGCGATATGATGCTCTCTCTACGATTTTTGAAGTTGCAGCACAATTAAGGAACAGGTATGACTCAAAGACACATTCGAGAAATACCCACGAACGTCAATTTTTACCAGGAAGTGATTAAAGAGGGCATTGAAGCGTTGCTATAGATCTGGTCAGTGAAACGGTCCCCGAGAATCATGGGCTGAACGTGCCTCTTCTTCATCCCAGTTGTACTCGTCTTTCCAGAAGTTCGCCAACTGTTTGACGCGCGAGACCTTGGCACCTTGAGCCCAGTTGTCTTCACCAAAGTCAGTCTGCTCCTCTGGGTATCGAGACAGTGCTAGTTTCTGTCTCGTTGTGTCGAGTAGCCCCCTGTCGACCTGGATGATATATGGCACGGGGACATTGAATTTGAGGTCTGCCAGAGGAATTGGTGATTTCAACCCCATATTTGCTTTATATAAGTAGGAGGTATAGTTATACCGCAGGACAGTATCGTAGGAGAATAATTAAGGGTAACTGGCCGAGTCTGGACGGCAGCTTGACATGCTAATATACTCATCTTGTACATAGTAGTGTGGGTGCGGCAAGTGGACGCACCTGGCAATTGAGCAGGCAAGTGGAAGCGCCGACTTAACAAGTGCACATTCCCTCCGTCCAAACAAGACCAGCATCTTGGTTTCTCAGTGTCTCACTGGACATCATGCTATCGCTCTTGTCGGCGGTAAGCACGATCGAGCATTTAAAAATTATCTTTGTGGCCGTGTTTCAGAGCTAATGTCCACGCTGGCCGTCCATATCGATCACGACTTCATACCAGTTTCAGCGGCATAGAATACTACACTCCTTCGAATTTAGAAAGTCATTTCTTTGATCATGATCACAACGGATCCTGCGAAGGTTGTTCCTTTTCATAACAGTGTGGTTTTATGACTCTATCAACCGACGTCTTATGTACATGCCCCCAACACCGTAGATCCGAATATGCTTACACCAAAGTATGGTGGCGAAGAAAGAAGAAACTATCACAATGCAACTTTGAACGTCTCGAAATTTGACTGAAGCGAATCTAGCTGCTAGGGACCTATACCACACATTAGTTCATTATCTTCATTGAACTCCGGCAACACTGCTCGAACGTACCTTGAGCTTATCCCAGGTGGTCTTGCCCGGCCATCCATCCGCATCCGAACCAGAGAAGCCCAAGCTTTCCTGCCAGCACTGATACGACGCCTTGTCCTCATCAGACCACTGAGTGCTCGGACCACTGCTGTACTTGTTACAGTCCTCCTCGACCAGACGCTCGCCCATGGCCTTGACGATAGGGCTGTCAGGTTCATCCTGGAACCACTCCGTCCCAGGGAAAGTCTCATACGAGCTGCCGCTACCGCCGCTGCTCTCACCAAGAGGAACACCACGGGCTGGGATCTCCAGCGTGTCACCGACAGTCAGGTTGTAGGGCTTCTGCAGATCGTTGACCTCGATGATATACGCCTTCGGGACGTTGTACTTTGCCTCGAGGTCCTCCAGACTCTCGCCCTCCTCAACCTTATGCTCGCCGCCATCGTACAGCTTGCCAGGGTCAAGACTTCCATCCTTAACCAGCTGATACAGGGGGCCACCAGGGCACTCAGTCGAGAAACCGTCCTTATGGCCAAGGATCTCATCCCCGGCACCAGCACGGCGCAGGTAGGCAATGGAGTCCTGGAGAGCGATGACCTGCTCATCGGTGGGATCATCACGCCCTCCTTCGCCAGGAAGGTCAACACGGCGTAATGGTTCGCGTTGAGAGTGGCATCACCGTTGGCACCACTGCGATGGCCCTTTCCACGACCGTCGTACACGTAGCCGTGCTCGCAGATGCCCAGGTTGTATGCAATATCCATCCAGCCCTCGTTCGAATTACTCATGTGCATGTCCTGGATCTCCTTCATGTAGTCGCCGCACTCGGAATGTTCGCGGCCGGAGAAGCTGGGGCCCAGGTAGTGCACCTTGACGCCCTTGGCGCCGGTCATGGTCGTGTAGTCACCGTTGGGGGCACTGGCGCCCCATTCCTCGCGGGTGACGAAGCGCATGGCGGCGACGCCGGGGAGGAGGGCGGTGGAGGAGAGAGCCGTCAGGAAAGTGAAGGTTTTGGCCGCCATGGTAAATTATAGAGAATGTTATATATCGATGTTGGGTTGAAGAAGATCTGATCTGTCTGGGAAGGACGAGGGAAGTGGAAGATATCACAACCTATATATGTCCCTCGGGACAGACTCTGCCAAGCGCGTCCTGGAAAATGATCTTCAGCATCTCGTGTCCTGTTCATCACTCCCCGCGTTGGAGTCGAGCTCGCACTTTACGACTAAAAAAAGACAAGTTGGGATGGATGATGTTGTACCTGCATATGTTTGATGCACAAGCGCGAGGGCCAAGACTGAATATACGAGGCGGGAGAGCCCTCAACAAGCGGATGTATACTCCGCAGGATGGTTTGCAAACGCTCAGGGACAGGGACTGTGGCTTGTGGGCCAGGTTCTCATGAATATCCTGTCGATCAGATCAAATATAGCTCGTGCCAAGACGGACACGAGATGTAGGGCCAAATTGTTGTCTGGTAGGGCTCCGCTGGTGGTCAAACAGGATGCGACCTCGTATTCTTTTCCGGTGATGATGGGCAGGGGTTTTCGGGAATTTAAGGGATCTGTGGCTATATGTCAGAAGCTTGAGATTGTAGCGTGCATATTGATTTATATAGAGTATGTGCAAAAAGTTATATATATCTCTGAAATCGGGTCCTTCGTAATTCCTCGTGTTTGATTTCCAAGGCAACTACAGGTTATACTTACGACTGCAAGATTTCTTGTTCTCTGCTACAATCGCACATCTACCGACGGATGTGCTATTTCGGTCTCATTCTATCACGTCCCTTCAAGCCTGATGATTGTGATACTCACCATGCATCCAGTAGATCAACCACTACACCGTAGAAACAGCAGAACATAAACCGCTAAAGTTGATGACCTTACCACTGTACAGATAGCGAACAACTAGAAGAATGCGAGTCTATACATTCGACGCGTATCAGATGTCTTTGGTCCATGGTAGCGGTCTCTTGCTCTCGCCATGTCGGCCAGTGATTCCTCTGTGCGCATGTCGCTTAGAGTCCGGCTAGATTCCTCCTATATCACTCCTAACTTTATAGCAGTATCTATTCTATCCACCATGCCAATTTATGACGGGACTTTTTCTCATTTTGACAACATTATTCAACATCCCTGGTATGTTTTCTTTAACACCTCGGAGATGGTGCAGTCGGTGTAAAACATTATCTAGCCCATTAATAGATTCTCTGCAGCATCCCCATGCCTTTGAGCGTTTTCTGGCCTTTCTTTCAAATAAAGCATGTCAAGACCACAGAGAAGCTCAGTCGCGCAAACTTATGAACGGGGTCCTATGCTGCATAAAGACCATGACTAAGCCGTTTGCCACACGGGAATATATCACGTGACACAACTGATAGTGACGGGATCTTTTGGAGTGAAGCTTTCTGGAAAGTCTGCCTGAAACAATCCACCCCCGACTCTGCTTTATCACCGGCCACCTTCTCTCCCCAAATCTCCCTCGAACCTGTCTCACTTCCGATCTTGATACTCTCCGTCACGCTGGGTTGTGCAGGAGCCTACAACTCCGGTTCCCTAGTCAACATCCCCCTCGATCTCCTTAGCCCTCTCACCTCACCACATCGCATCCCACCGCCACCATGACGACAACAGTCATAGCAAACACTCCTCTCGCCGAGGCCCTTGGCAGTGTCATCCAGCCCAAACTGGTCGAAGTCGGTTGGAGCTCGGAGGGAGGTGACGATTCGGCGTTGACCGAATATGTCATCCTCATGCTGGTCAATGGCAAGACCCAGGAACAGATCGCCAGCGAACTCTCGAATGACCTCCTTGGTCTCGGCGAGGGAGATACGCAAGCACTTGACTTTTCGCGATGGCTATTCGAGCAGGTCGAATCTCTGAATCAACAGATCAACGGGGGCACCCGCGTCAAACGACAACGGCTCGGCGCAAGCAATCCCCTCCTTTGGTGATCAACAGGCGGGCACTTCTCAGTCTGACGGTCAAATGGATGCCGATATGAGTATGGGCGATGGAAGCAGTGATGCGATGTTGGTTTTTCAGTCCTCGCACATTTTCTTTCTGAACGAAGCTAACCAACGCCGCAACAGCCCGACAGGACCGAAAGCCATGCGCAATAACCGCGCGGGCGGTCGCGGTAGAATGCTCAACCAAATCAACCGGAACATGAACCGAAATGACCCCCTTCACGGCATCCGTGGCCAAGCCGGCACCGGTCGCATCAACAGCCATGGGCGCGATCACAAGGGCCGCTACAACCAGAACGGCAACCGGATGGGCGGTGGACGACAGATGGGTGGTATGGGCATGGGTCCCAACGCGATGGGCGGCATGCCTGGAAACATGGCGAACATGAGCCCGAACGATCAGATGCATTTGATGTCTCTCCTCGAAGAACAGGCCCGCATGATGGCCCAGTTTATGCCAGGATTTGTTTCGCCGGCAATCAACCCGGCATTCCAACAGAACGGACCCCAGCAAGGTCGGTCTCTCTTCGATCGAGTAGAGCGACACCCCGGGCGTCGGCAGCAAGGTGGATTTGGTCAGCGGGAAGGAAAACCGGACATGGACATGGACATGAAGCCCGACCAGGGCGAGCAGGATGAGAGCAACACCAACAATGTGTGTCGGTTCAACCTGCGGTGTACGAGGAAAGACTGTCCCTTCGCGCACCAGTCCCCCGCCGCCCCCGAAGGCGCGCCCGTCGATGTCAACGATGTGTGCACCTACGGTGCCGCATGCAAGAACCGGAAGTGCACAGCTCGCCACCCTTCACCCGCCGTCAAGACCGCACACCAAGCGGAGGAGATGTGTCGGTTTTTCCCCAACTGCACGAATCCCCATTGTCATTTCAAGCACCCATCGATGCCCATCTGCCGCAATGGAGCCGATTGCACCACAGAAGGGTGTAAATTCACCCATATCCAGACACCTTGCAAGTTCAACCCTTGTCTGAACCCTAGCTGTACCTACAAGCATGCCGAAGGACAGCGAGGCGCGTTTTCGGACAAGGTCTGGACGGCGGACGGCATACAAAAGCCGCACGTGAGCGAGCGGAAGTTTGTATCGGCGGAGGATGATGCGGAGGAACTTATCAAACCGGATTCTGCGCCAGAAGGAGCCTCGCAGAACCCGGAGATCGCGACGTGAGAGACGATATGATTTCAGTATTTGCCAAATTCCCCTCGATTGGTTCTTATCCTAAAGTATTATGTATAATTTGGGTCGTGTGCGGCATGATGTGTGGTCCCTGGCCAGGGCCTTTCATTGAATGATTTTCTTTACTGTTCTTCCTATACTGTCTGTGTAAATAGAGTCTGGATATCATGAAATTTGCACAGGAGAGATAGATTAACTCTCAGAAAAGCCGAAAAGAATATGTGTTCTCGACTGACCTCGTATGTCCTGTCCTCCGCGTAAAGTATACTGCCCCATCAGTGATTCACCGCCGGCGGCACATCGGCATGCGACCCCGTCGCATCAGCCAACTCTCCTCCACTTCCCCCATCTCTCGCTTCAATCGCCGAGGATGTTACGACCAGGAGCTCCTGGCCATGCCATCCGGGCCCTTCGGGCGCCAACGGTGCTCAACCGGTATGGTTCGCGCCGCTGGCAGCATACCAAACCGTTCGATGCCGCCGTGATTGGTGGCGGAATCACCGGGCTCACTGCGGCCTACCGACTGTCGCGAGACCCCAACTGCTCGAAAATCACGTTATATGAGGAGAGCAGCGAAGTCGGAGGATGGATGAAAACCCGACAAATCCCTCACCGGGGCGGAGAGGTCTATTTTGAAGAGGGTCCGCGTACCTTGAGGACTGCGGTCCCGACGTGTCTCCGCTAATGGACCTGGTATGGAACCTCCGCGGTCGCTATCTTTATCAGATTTGGAAACTGACGCTCAATTCACATGTTTTCTTTAGATATTCGACTTAGGCCTTGAGAAGATGTTGTCATGACGGAGAAGACCGCACCTGCTGCGCTCAATCGCTACATTTACTATCCCGACCATCTCGTTCGCATGCCCTCTCCAATGCCCAATGCCGACACCATACAAAACGCCTTCAATTTATTGCGTACTATATGGAGGGAACCGGTGTTCGAGACGCTCCTGTCTAGCTTTTTCTTGGAGCCCTTGAAGCTACCGGGACCAAGAGACAGGGACGAGTCCGTCGGAGACTTCATATCACGACGATTGTCGCCTCAGATGGCCGAGAACCTGGTATCAGCTGTCTACCATGGTATTTATGCTGGGGATATCAATGAACTGAGTGCGGATACGCTACTCCCAGCATTCCGGCACATAGAGAAAGGTGGTGAGGGTTTAATCCGTGGCATGATGGACGATTCGGCGGCGGGTATTCAGCATCTCCTCATGGATGATATGCTCGCGCTTGAGACTCTCGGGACGGATCATAGCTCTCGCGCGGATGGATCATATTTGAAGAGTCTGGTGGCTCTGGTGAAAAAGTCGAGTGTGCTTACGTTTAGGAAGGGCATGGGACAGCTTCCGCAGAGGCTGTTGGAGACCTTGCTGAAGTCCGATAAATTCCAGTATCACGGCTCCTCAAGGGTCACGGGGGTCACGCAGGATCCACATACTTCGGACATAACCGTATGTCTCCTGGACTGCATTGTCCGCGATGTTGCAATGATAGAAAGCTGACTGGTTTGTAGATCCGAACGGACAAGACCTCAGAGACTCACAACCGCGTCATTTCCACCATTCCGCCAAAGGCCCTCGCACAGGCCCTCAACACGTGCACCTCCTCCAGCCAGCCGCTACCAGATGGCTCAATCCGCCACCTCTCCCGCCACAATAAGGCCGCGACGGTGATGGTGGTCAACCTCTGGTATGACAACCCGGACCTGCTGGACGTGCGCGGCTTTGGGTACCTTCTCCCACAATCAGTCCCCTTTGAGCAGAATCCCGAAAGGGCTCTCGGGGTGATCTTTGCGTCGGAGACTTGCCCCGGCCAGGATAGCGTGCCGGGCACCAAGCTGACTGTGATGATGGGCGGTCACTGGTGGGCGGAATGGGACCCATCCGAGTATCCCGACGATGAGGAGGCGGGTAAGATGGCGCAAGCGGTGCTTGCTAGACATCTCGGCGTTGAGGAGTCGCCCTCGCTGGTTGAGTCGAAGTTGGTTGTCGATGCGATCCCGCAGTACACGGTGGGCCATCTGGAACGCATGAAAGAACTTTCGCATGCCGTGCGGGAAGAATTTAACCATCGACTCACCCTCGCTGGATCGTGGTATAACGGCGTCGGTGTGGTCGACTGTATCCGGCAGGGATATATGGCGGCCTCGTATGGGGTTGGCTCGTTCCGGATCCCTCGTTGCGATAGAGACCGTTCTTGGAAGATGTACAACTACGAAAATTGGGATCTGGAGGGTGGAATTCCTACTGCTGAGGTCCGGATGGCGCAATGTTACCGGTCAGAGCGTCGTCACTTCCAGATATAGAGCCCCAAGGCATTGAGCGGCGCAAGAGGGTGCTCGTTCACGACTTGGCGGCACTGGAATGATGTAAAAACTGTATTCTAACATTATAAAATAGCTGGACCGAAGAATTGCGCCTCCTCCGCATGCCCGGCTTGCGTAGCACCCATGTCTTTATGCACGCACGGGGTGAAGCATCAAAATTATTGAATTTACTACGGAAGAAAGATCTCTTGGAGGTGCCAGAGGAGACGATCTCGCCCATATAGAAAAGAACCGGGGACGAGAAAGTCGAAGAGCAGAGAATTGAGAAGGAGAGTTGAAGAAAAGAGTCAAAAGGAAGAGAACTAAAAGTGAGAGGTTGAGAAAACGACGAGGGGAGGAAGGAAGATCTGGTGCATCTGATGCTCCCTGCTCCTCAAGAATCTGTATACAGCCCCATCACCTTGCATGGGAAGTTTGTAGATTTTTGCTTTGGAGCAGTGTGAGCTCGACTCACAAGAGGCCCTGCTAAATCTAATACATCTATCTTTTCTCACTGTGTGTAATCTGCTTATAGGAATACGCACATCCTGCTCATTGAACTCCACACGTGCTGGTGGCCGGGAATCATTATGAAAATTGTATTATTACAATGTAATCTATCTCTATACCCCTATTGTGAGAATGGTGGTACGCTGGATCGAACATTTCATCAATACTGACTAGAGCTGCAAGCAACTTTGTGCCCATAGGGAGAAAATTACCCTGACATGAGGGGAATGTCTTCTGATTTGGGATAAATCTGTCGCTCGAGTTCACATACACGGGATGATCCAGGTGGAACGTGGAGTGTCGGAGAAGCAATAGTGAGAGAGACCTGGTTCATCTGATGATGCTCCCTGCTCCTTAAGAGACTGGATTAAGATTGGCAGGCGGGCTTGCTGCATCCTTGAGATTATCGGATTTGTGTGGCGAGAGCCCCATCATCTTGCATGGTAAGTTTGTATCCAGCAATAAGTATGGCGAGCGAAGCGTTTTGGCGGTACCACTGTCGTTGTGACATGATTGATGGATAAGAGGACTTCTTTGACCGAGTCGAATGTTTTGGAGAATATCGAATGACGGCATTTCCGAGTCATCTCAAAACGCTCTCCTTCACTTCAGAGTCCTCTTTCTTGTCCCCATTCGCATCAAAGCCCAGGTTGTCGAGCTGGCGGATCAATTCCTGGATCTTAATGACCTTCTCGAGCTGCTCCGGAAGCAACGCCTCGCCTTGGGCCTTCTTGTCGCGCAGATCACGAGCCTGTCGGAGCTTCTTCTTGAGATTGCGAGCCTTCTTCTCGTTCTCTGCTTCCTGGTCCACCGCTTCCGATCGGTGGGTTTCTTGTCTTCGCCGCTGGGAGCTCCGGTGCGCCAGTTGTCGAGATCCTTCACATTCTTGCCCTCGGTGGTAGTCGACTCGCCGCCTTCCTGCTTGGCTTTCTTCTTTGCCTCCCGTCGCTTTGCGTTCTTGTTGCTAGCCGCAGTGGCGGGCTTTGTAGAGGTTTCGTTCTCGGACTTCAATCCATCTGCCCCAGGCACTCCAGTTCTCCCCCGGTTTTTCCATGCTTCCGCTGCCCGGGTCTTGTAGAGTTCGACATCCTCTGGCGGACGGTAGCCCGGTCGAACACGTATTTCACGACGCTTAGAACCGTCTGCACGGACGGAGGAGGGAATGTAACGCTCGCCAGTGACGGCGTCGGCGACAGCGCCCGAGTTGGAGGAGGCCATGGCGAGGGTCCAGTTGATGTTGGGGGGTTGCTATGGCGGAGGAATCCAGGTGGAAGAAGTTGTTTTTCGTGCGGGAGGCTCTGCTCTCGTGCCCGTGCCGACCAGCCAATCAGCGGACAGGGGATTCCCGCTGCTTTTCGCAACTTCCTCCAACTCCCGCCCGAAACTTCAACCTCGTCCGATCGCTCTCTCATCCATCGCCGCCCCTCCACCCCCAGCTTTTGTTCCTCCCGTCGTCTCTGTCGCCTCTGTCACAATGGCCGGTGTAAGTCCGCTCGCCTCCCGGGCTCTCCATTTCCCTGACCCCGTCCAATGGCTAACCACACGCTTGTCTCATCCAGATCGCCTCTGCTCTCTACCAGCATGTCTCCCCCCTCTCCGGACTCCCTCGGCGCCTCGCCCACATTCAATCGAACCGACTGACTAACAGCACGTTTTTCTCCGATATATAGGGGTCTGTTCCGCCGCAACGCGGTCTACCTGACGGCTATCTTCGCCAGTGCTTTCGCCTTCGAGATGTGCGTGTGGACCTCCCGTCGGACTCCCTCGTGAACCCGCAACTGACCAGACTCCCTCGCCTACAGCACCTATGACACCGGCTCCAACAAGATCTGGGATGCCATGAACCGTGGTGTATGTCCCCGACCGACTTTCCCCTACTGCCGCAATCGGATAGCTAACGACTCCTTCTCCATGACACAGCGGCAATGGAAGGATATCAAGCACCAGTACATGGTGCAGGAGGAGGAAGACGATGAGTAAAGAAGCGCCCTAATCGCTGCCGACGGGTCCGATGCAAGCGCAATCATCGGTTCATTGTGATATTACTACATACTACTGTTTCTGTTTCTGCCGCGCGGATAGGGTGGAGGATGAATTGTTGGGACGGTTCTGGGTGATTGACTGTGTCTATCTGTACGGAATAGAATTTCTCTTTCTTTCTTCTTCCTTCCTGGGCCAGCATGGACGTGCACGAAGAGTGTAGGGCCGACGTAGGTAGCAGGGAGCTCCGGGCAGGCGGGGAGAGCGAGCCGGAGGCGCCAAGAACGGCATCCGTTGTTTGCCAGACTCGATTTATGTCATCCCCTCTTCACATCAACTTCTTCCCTCCACGCGGCTTAACTCTCCCCTGCTGCTTCTCTCCCCCTCCCTGTCCGTCTCTCGGGAGATCTCTCTTCCATGTGCTAGTGAAGCATTTCCATGAGGAGTAAGTCCACTATTGACCGTCCCTGCGCAGGGTGGCTGCGAGATGGAGCGAGAGCATCGCGTTCTGCCTTCCCTTCCCTCCCCACAGTTGTATGACTTTTCATCCATCTCTCACTACATCCGACGCAACATTCCGACAGCCTCCTTGGGCTCGCCCGGGCTGCAGAACTCCCTTGATCCCAACTGAAGTGTCTTTCTAACGCTGTTTTCATCCGTTGTGTACAGTCCCACCATCTCATCTCCAGTGTCTTTGTGTCCCCGCCATCACCCTAACGAGGCTGCTACCCCACAACACACTCGGAATTCTTCGTCGCAACTCGACAACCGCATGGGCTTCACTTGGCTCTACCTCACACTGTAAATAATGCTCACGGAATGTGAGAGGATCCTGGGTGAAGGCCTCCTGCGGCTTCCCGCCAAACATAACTTCCGCTACAGCGCCGCCGCAGAGAAGGACCTACTCGAGCTCCTCTTTCGTTCCTTGACTGCCACAACGACGATTACCTGCACAACATCTTCCCCGATGGTCTCCCGACCGGTCCGTGGCGACTCGCCGAAGCCCAGGGTGCCAAAGAAGGCGCTGAATACACCGAAGCCGCACGAGGGAAGCGCTGTGGACACATCTTCCGCGCCGGCGAGGCCACTTACCGATGCATCACCTGTGCGGCGGACGATACCTGCGTCCTCTGCAGCCGATGCTTTGACGCCTCTGATCACACCGGTCATCAGTATCAGATCTCGCTGTCGTCGGGTAACTGCGGTTGCTGCGACTGCGGAGATGATGAAGCCTGGCGCTTGCCGCTGTTCTGCGCCATCCACACTGACAGCGGGGACAAGAAAGGAAAAGAACGTGCCCAGGTGCAGCTCCCCCGCGCATGGGTGGATAGTATCCGACTGACCATCTCGCGCACCCTCGACTACTTCTGTGATGTCATCTCGTGCTCTCCGGAGCAGCTGCGCCTGCCCAAGACCGAGGATGGCATCCGGCAGGATGAGGAGGCCTCGCGCCTGCGGTCGGCATGGTACGGCGATGGCGATCAAGAGGAAGAGGAACCGGAGTTCGCGCTGGCGCTTTGGAACGACGAGAAACATACTATCCGTGACGTCGCACAGCAGGTTAGCCGCGCGTGTCGCGAACGGGACCGCTTCGGCATGGACCGGGCCCATGAGACAAATGACATCGGCCGTAGCGTGGTCAAGTACTCGAAAGACCTGAAGCGAATGCTGGAGGTATCGAAGATTATCGAACAAATTAAGGTTACTGTCACGATTCGGTCTGCCCGTGATACCTTCCGGGAGCAGATGTGCGGTACTATCGTTGAGTGGCTGGCGGATATTTCTGGCTGTAGCATCCTCGAGGACAACGAAATCTTGCGCCATACGTGTGTGAGGAGTTGTTGAATCCCTGGCGTCGAGGCAGCGAGGCCTACAACGCCGAGATTGGTAGAAGGGGCATCGATGATCATGAGAAAACCGAAAATATGCGCATCCGCACCGTCATGTTTACTGTGTCACCTCAAGGCCAGGTTGCCTGGGTCGATGAGGATGACGAGGATGAAGGCGAGGACGGAGATAATGCCCCCGGGGAGGTGGCTAACGAAGACGAAGTCGATGAGGACGAAGATTATGTAGAGGCTCATGATGATGCCGACGATGAAGAAGATGAGATGGAGATTGAGCTGAATCGCCTAGCGGAAGGGATGGTCGACGAAGATGACGATATGATCATGGGTAACGCTGAAGATGCGCTGGAGATCGCTCGCAATATCTTGGGCCTCACGACCCAGCGTCAACAAGCCCTTGAAGCTGAAGCTGAAGCGCAGCCGCAGGCCCAGGAGGAGGAACAGCCTCGTGAACCGTCTCCACAACCTCAGCAGACCCAGTCGACTGATGCGCAGCCCACCTCCAACGACTCTGAGTCCACGGAGCGGGGTGATGACGGTTCGACGCCCTATGTTTCCATCCCACGAACGCCTTCTGGTGCTGTCAAGCCTTCACCTGCGAAGAGCCCGTTATACTGGCAGTACCGCCCATCGCCTCCGGTAACCGGTGATCACGTCCCTGCGCATGAGGACTTGTGGCAGCGAACACGTCTGGACTGGATGATTCTTTTTGATCTCAGACCTGGAAGAAGACGCGAACTGATCTTCGCGATCTCTATATTGGGACGGTGGTGAACGTTCCACAGTTCAAACGGATCATGGGTCTGCGTTTGTCTGCACTGTACACAGCGCTCGCTCAGCTGTACTTGATTGCAGACAGAGAGCCGGATCATTCCATCGTCAACCTGTCATTGCAGCTTCTCACCACCTTCCATCACGGAAGAGATTGTCTTGCGTGGGAACTTTTTAACCAAGGTCATGGCCATTCTATATACGTTCCTGACCACCCGACAAGTCGGCGAGCCATACGAGGTGAACCCGAACGCAACGTTGGCGTTTGATGCTGGCTCTGTGACCAACCGCCGCTTGTACCATTTCTTCCTTGATCTCCGGTACCTGTTGCAATCGGAGTACGTTCAGCACCGGGTGCGAACCGAGGAACAGTATCTTTGTCAATTCCTGGACCTTGTCAAGCTGTCCCAAGGAATCTGTCCCAATGTGCGTGCCGTCGGCGAACATGTGGAGTATGAGACCGATGCTTGGATCAGCGCTTCAATCCTCATGCGTGAGATCAACCGACTGTGCCGTCAGTTCTGCGAGTCCTTCCGGAATCCCGAGGTCGATGGTGGGAGCAACTCCTGCGAGCCATCAAGGTAGCTACCATCTCGGCTGTGGTCCACTCTTACAGGCTCAGAGCGCAAGCGATTCGAGCAGGCTGAGATTAAGGAATATGTTCGTTTCAAAACTCTGCCGTGCTTTGACTTTGAGGTCGACCAACCAGGCCAGATACCTCGCTACCGCGTTGTGGACTTCGTTGTTGAGAAGGGCTCGATCAGTTTCCATCATGCACTGCACTACACTCTTTCATGGTTGCTGGAATGCGGACGTAACATGGATGCCTCTCAGATGCGCGATGCCCTGTTTGAAGCAGCCAAACTGGCCAACGATATTACGATTCACGATGACCTTCTTAACCCGAAGACCTGTTGCTATCGATGTTTGACTATCCCCTCCGCGTCTGCGCCTGGCTTGCTCAGATGAAGGCGGGCATGTGGGTTCGCAACGGACTCAGTCTTCGTCACCAAATGTCGCAGTACCGCGGCGTTTCGTCACGCGACTTCGCTTACTACCGGGACATCTTCCTGCTCCAGACCGCGCTGGTCACTTGCGACCCCAGCCGAGTCCTTGCGTCCATTGCAGAGAGATTTGGGATGGTGGATTGGATGACGAGGGACTACACGCCTCGCGGTTACGAAGACTCGCAGGTCATCGACGTGGCCGAAGAGTTTGTTCATCTACTTGTCATCTTGCTCACTGATCGCAATTCTCTCACGGCCATCGATGACAGCGATAGCGCGACGCGGGAAGGCATCAGTCGTGATATTGCCCATGTGCTGTGCTTCAAGCCCTTGTCGTTCTCGGATCTGTCCACTCGTTTAAGTGACAAGCTACTGGATTCTGACATGTTCCAAGATGTGCTCGAAGACGTGGCAGACTTCCGTCCTCCTGAGGGTCTGAATGATACTGGAACCTTTGCTCTGAAGCCCAAGCATATCGATCTCATTGATCCGTACAGCGCCCACTACACCAAGAACCAACGAGATGAGGCAGAAAAACATCTACAAGGAGTGGATGGCCAAGAAGACAGGCAAGAAGGCATCTGATATCGTCTTCGAGCCAAGCTTCGACCCATCGTCACGGGTGCATTCTCCGACCTTTCTCGGTTTACGCGGACCCTCTTGTTCGCGCAGGTCGTGCACCAGTGTCTTGAGTACGTGATGTCCTCGAAGGATCACACACCGAACATCCCTCCCACTCGAATTGAAAACTTCCTCCAGGTTGTACTGCATTTGATCCTCGCCGCTACGCTCGAAGACAGCACGGCAGATGACATGTCCTGGGAGCCCGAGGGATCGTTCATCTTGAACGCGCTGACCAAGGCTCGGGGAACCCAGGCGGGCAACCTAACCATCATTGGCCTCCTCGAGAAGATCTCTATCATGAGCGAATACTCTGCCTGTGGTCCGAAGATCCGCCACATTTTGAAGAAGCTGTGGCAGAGACGTCCTCATGAATATGCGTCGGCAACAGCTACGTTGAAGTTCCCATTCGACCGAGTTGATACTAATTCTCCTGCGATCGACACGGATAACGAAAAAGAACTGAAAAAGAAGCAGGCCTTGGAACGACAGGCACGAGTCATGGCTCAGTTCCAGCAGCAGCAGCAGAACTTCTTGAACAACCAAGGCACCTTTGACTGGGGCGAAGAAGACTTCAGCGACCTTGAATCTGAAGCAGGGGCGGTCCGGAAACCACTAAGCTTTGGAAGTACCCTAGTGGCACCTGTATTCTTTGCCAGGAAGAGACAAACGACTCGCGGCTTTACGGCACGTTTGCCCTTATCCAGGACAGCAATATCATGAGACAGACGGATATCCAAGATCCTGATTGGATTCGGGAAGTACTGAAAACACCGTCCAGTCTGGATCGTTCGGCGGAAGATATCCGGCCTTTCGGCGTTGCTGGCGAGAACCGGACTACAGTCAAGCGACTTGACTCTACTGGAGGGGAGGTAATCAGCGAGAAGGTCGGCCTGAGCAAAGGCTTCAACTCGAAGAACACCGTCAGCGGGCCAGTGACCACAGGCTGTGGACACATCATGCACTATTCGTGTTTTGAAGTATACTATACGGCCACGCAACGGCGCACACGCATCAAATTGCACGCCACCATCCCGAGCGTCTGTCTTTGAAGGAGTTCGTGTGTCCGCTTTGCAAGGCTCTGGGAAATGCATTCCTTCCCATCACCTGGAAGGGCAAGGAAGAATCGTACCCGGGGCCTCTCAACACTTCTACATCGTTCAGCGATTTCATGGCCACCGATATCAAGACGGCCCTGTCGCAACCTCAGAACTACGCGATCATTGCGGAAAGCAACAAGCTGCAGCTGAAATATTCGTACCAGGAGCTCTTCGTTGATTACCTCACGAAGACGCTGGTCCCCCCGCTTGCTGCGAAGGTGGAACAGTTGACAACGTCGTCTCTGCCCAGCACCATGCATTACCTACCCACCGCGCGAATGCCCATGCCTGGTATCTTCCCCTCACAGATGATGGCCCGGCATCAAGTCCCCTCCAACAGGCGTCCAGTCCCAGCGATAGCCCCATGTCTGAGCTCCTGCAAATTTACAAGCGACTGAAGAAGACCCTCCGAGTCAACCATGTGTATTCAACCTTCAGCACCCCCCGGATAGCCTCAGCACCGATGATCTTCTCCACACGGATTCCCTTGTTCAGAGCTTTGGCTTCAGTATTGCTGCTGCTGAGATCCAGCAGCGTGGGGTGGAATCAGACCCCGGTACCACATTGTTGGACAAGATCCCGCAGTTGACGCTGACGCATCTGCGCGTTCTGGCTGAGACGGCTCTCACGTACGCTGCAGTGGGCTGTGTGCATGACAATGTCTCCGGCCATGCGCGCTCTCTGAATGAGTTCCAGGACATGCACCGGCAGAAGATCTTGCAGCTCTTCGTTGGCCATCCATGTCTCAGTGGCACCGCTCTGCTCGATGACGTTCGCGAGGTACAGCCTCTGCTTGGCCAAGACACCTTCGTATTCCTGGCCGAGTGCTCATTGTCTCTGCTCCCCGTGTTGAACATCAACGTTCGTCATTTGGTTCAAATATGTTACGTGGCGGAGATTGTTAAGGTTGCCGTCACCTACATCGTGTGGCCCCTCAAACTCAAGGAGGAGCTGTCCCGCCACGGTGATGCACATTACCTGATGGACATAGAGCTCTCTGATGAGCGGTACGAGTTTACCGGCAATTCTTCACACCGTCGTTGGGGAACTGAAGTCGAACTCAGTGGGCCGCGCGGAGGGATCTGCCTTCCCAGCTGAGAGTGGATTCGTTAAGGATGGCGAGGACTCGGCTACTCCTGGGGTGATCATCGCCGTGCGCCGTCTGGTGGTCGAGATACGCATTGGCCTTCCTCCGAAAGGCAGTGATTTTGCTTCATGTGCAGCATGGCGTCGAGTTCCCCAACACCGGCTTCGACGATTCTGGTCTCTCGGAGCTGGATCGCCTCACGATCATGCTCAATATCCCGTCCATTGATGTGATCTTCTCGTCGATCAATCCGGCTCGGAAAAGCAGCAATCCGTTCGACTCGATGATTTCCGATGGATTTTCCACTGGAATGCATCACGGTCCGGTATCCGCGTTGATGACCACCGATTGTGGCCGAGTCTGCCTCACTCCGGCGATCTTCGAGCTGGTTGGATTACCGAAATACTTTGACAGCCTGATTGAAGAGGCGAACCGGCGGCGCTGTCCGAACTCGAAGAAGGAGCTCAGTGACCCGAGCATCTGTCTTTTCTGCGGGGATATCTTCTGCTCGCAGGCGGTCTGCTGTATGGAGAACAACCTGGGCGGATGCAACCAGCACCTGCGCAAGTACGTTTACTCCTTCTTGTTGGAAGAATCTATTGCTAACATGTGAACCAGATGCGGCAAGAACATCGGCCTGTTCATCAACATCCGCAAGTGCACGGTGCTGTACCTCCACAACCAGAACGGCTCCTGGCACTATGCGCCCTACCTGGACCGACACGGCGAAGTGGATCCGGGTCTCCGACGCAACCGCCAGTTGATCTTGAACCAGAAGCGATACGACCGGTTGTTGCGGGATGTGTGGTTATCGCATGGGATCCCCGCGACGATCAGCCGCAAATTGGAGGCGGAGGATATTAACAACGGAGGTTGGGAGACCATCTAATTCCTACATCGGTTAGGTATATTTGTGTATCTCTTTCTTGCGATTGCATTGGTCTTCCATTATGGTTGCTACATTCTTGTTCATAAAAATTCCTTGGGATGTGATCTGCATGACTACGGCTAACACTATGGTGTATTGAACTTGGACGGTGTTGCGGACTGGCGTACCAAACTGTATATTTGATGCCTTCATAACGGAATGGCAGGTTTCTGGCGATACGAGGGTCAGCTGTAGGCAATCTCGTAAGGCGTAGTTTGCCCAGCTTGCCCAACACAGCCACGATGACTCACTTACGCTGTATATACCCAGACGAACTCACCAGTCATCTACTCCAACCTCATCCAACAAACGGACGGTATTCACCATGGCTACTATCCCAGACTCGTTCCTGCGAGGGCCAGCCCCAAATGCCAGCCTCAAACCCATCGACTTCACCAGCACGACCCCCCCGATCCCGCCTACAAAGACCACTTCGCGGCCGTCATCGACGACTTCCTCACCCCGTCGGAATGCGAACAACTCCTCCAACTCGCGGAATCCACCACCCCGTGGGAACGCGCCCTCGTCAATATCGGCAACAACGAGCAGATCTCCGCCCGGAAACGCGCAATTGCGACCGCATCATCTGGGATAGTCCGGACATCGCGCAACGCCTTCTCGATCGTCTCACTCCGTTCCTTGACGAATGCGACATTGCGCAAGTCACGAATCGACCCCTTGTCACGGGTCGAGGGCCTGCTGCTCGGGGGGAGACGCTCTTTCTGACCCGGTTGAATGAGAGACTGCGCTTCTTGCGGTATACGGGTGGGGAGTACTTCCGTCCGCATGGGGATGGATGTTATGTGACGCCTGATGGGAAGGAGAGGTCGTTGTATACGGTGCATCTGTATTTGAACGGGGAAGGGGAGCAGGATTTGACGGCGTTACGGGCGGCGAGAGATGCGCAGGAAAAGGTTGATATGAGGGCGATGGGGGGTGTTTTTGCACGGTGGGTGAATAAGAAGTATACTTCCCTAGAGACGACGGGGGAGAGTGGGGGAGAGTCAGGGCTGCTGGGGGGCGCCACCTCGTTCAGTGACTCGATGTATGAGGATGATTTCGACCAGGCGGTGCGTGTGTTTCCTCGCTCGGGGTCGGTGTTGGTCTTTCAGCAACGGGGGTTGTATCATGCTGGTGATGATGTCTTTCGGGGGGTCAAGTATACCCTGCGGACGGACATTATGTATAAAACCATGAGCTAGTTTACGTAGTGAATGAAGGAACTTCCAACGATGACTATACATATGCCAAGTGACTGCATGCCTTAGTTGTGTTTGTATCGCATCAAGGCTCAGTGTCGTATCGAGGTGGAGGTTGAGGACCTTGGGATATCCCCCGAGGTACCCTGCGAGAGCAACCTTGGAGTCCAGATCCTCCACTCGTCATACATCCAATCACGAATGCGATGATGAATCGTCGGCAGCTGTGTTGTTGGCACCTTGGGGACGAAGCGAGGTTGTAGTATACGCCGGAGTCTCCCTCCCAATACTATATAAAGCGCGCAGAGGTACTCATTCCTTTCCTCGCAGGAACTAGATCAATTCCCAGATTACAGTCACAATAATGACCATCAACTCAGGCCCCGAGACTATCCAGTTCCCGACGGAGTGCAGCAATCGGGCAAAAAAGGCCCGTCAGTTGCCGGTGACGCTGCTATCTGGATTCCTGGTGCATCTCTTCTACCTCGTATCCTGGAAATACACTGACAGATTGAATGATGACAGGGCAGTGGGAAGACAACCCTCCTCGAACACATCCTGCAGTCGGATCATGGCTACCGCATTGCTGTCATTGTCAATGACATGAGCAGGTGTGCACCATCCCCCAACACACATCTATACACATGTACTAACCTGTCAGCCTCAACATCGACGCCACCCTCGTGAAGAACCACCACGTCTCCCAGACCAAGGAAACCCTCATCCAGCTGCAGAATGGCTGCATCTGCTGCACCCTCCGCGGTGACCTGCTCTCCGAACTCGCCCGTCTCACCCACCAAGAAGATGTCCAATACGTGGTGATCGAGAGCACAGGTATCAGCGAGCCCATGCAGGTCGCCGAGACCTTCACGGCCGAGTTCAGCTCTGCTCTACTCGAGGCTGACGTCGTTGACGAGGAGGAACGAAAGGTCCTGGACCAGGTGTATGTCTTTTTCCTTACCTCCCTCCCTTCTACCCTGAAGACAGATACTCATGAGAGAAGTGGAACTCGGTGGCCTCCACGCCCTCGCCCGCCTTGACACCACGTCACCGTCATCGACGCCTTCAACCTCCTCTCCAACTTCGACACAGCCGAGTTCCTCTCCGACCGTTACGGCGGGCCACCATCCCCGAGGACGAACGGACAATCTCCGACCTCATGGCCGACCAGATCGAGTTCGCGGACGTGATCATCGTGAACAAGATCGAGACTGTAGACACTGCGACGCGCGAACGCATCCGCACCCTACTCAAGCTGCTCAATCCGACCGCAAAGGTACTCGAAACGAGCTACTCCAAGGTCGATGTCAGCTTGATTCTGGATACGGGGAAGTTCAATTTTCCTCAAGGCGGCGGCCGGGGCGGGCTGGCTGCGCAGTCTGCATGAGATGACCAAGCGGGAGACTGGGAATGGGGAGCGACTTGCTCCTGTTCCGGAGACAGTGGAGTATGTATCATCCTTTTGTCTAGGAGTGAGGTGACCGTTAACAGGTGATCTTAGGTACGGGATCAACAACTTTGTGTACAAGGCGCGACGGCCATTCCACCGCGACGGCTGTTTGCCCTCCTGCACGACAAGTTCATTCTGCTGCAGAATGTCGATCAGGAAGGCGATGGCGAGGATGTCGATGAAGGTGAGGATAACGACGAAGACGATATGGAAGAAGACGAGGAAGAAGAGAAGGCCCCGACTTCACAGAACAAGACCCTGAGACCATCCTCTCCAACCGCCGCGCACACCCCATTCTCAAGCCCATCCTCCGCTCCAAAGGCTTCTTCTGGCTCGCGACGCGGCCCTTCAATTCGGCGAATGGAGTCAAGCCGGCGGGATGCTCACCGTCGGCTGTGGTGGGCCTTGGTTTGCGGAATTGCCGGACAAGGACTGGCCCGAGGATGCGGATGTACGCAAGTCTGTTGAAGACGACTTTGAGGGTCGTTGGGGCGATCGTCGACAGGAGATTGTCTTCATTGGAGAGGGCATCGATCTGTCGCCATTACCAAGTTGCTGGATGAGTGTCTTGTGACTGAGGAGGAGATGCAGAAGTGGGAGGGCATCATGGATCGAGCTGATTCAAAGACGGAGAGACAGGATGCAATGATGAAGGTGTGGGAGGATGGTTGGGAGGAATGGGATTCGCCTGAGGCGGATGAAGATGAGGAAGAAGCTGATGCTGATGCTGAGGCTGAGGCGATGAAGGGGAAGCATCGCATCAGTGAGCATCTTGGGCACAGTCATAACCATAACCACTCTCATTCACGGAAAAAGATCCGGTCATAGACGAGATCAAAATAAAAGTTCATTTCTATTCATTGAAACATAGATGTACCTGTATGAGAGGTTAGCAGTGGAGATATAGTAAAAGGTTGCTTTATGGGGTCACCTCTACATGTAAGGCAAATCATACAAAACATGTATTTGTTTCTTGAGCAGCTAGCTTCACCAGTCAATATTGCTCAAGGAGTCTGTGCTTTCTATTCTTCGACGTGGGGTGAAGCCAAAGTCACGAAGTATACCAAAGTGGGCCATAGTCAGGTGATCACATCGTCATTTTCACGGCCTCTCATTCCTCACTCTCCCCCAACCCACCACATTCCCTCAGCATGAATAACGACCAATTCCGCCGTCTGGTGCTCCAGAACCCCTCGTCCACCCGCGGCGACTCTCCAAACCAGCAAAATGCCGCCCGACCGGCCGCCGGCAGCGCCACGCCGGCGGGCTTCTCGGGTCGCGACAACGCGCCAACATCCCATGACACCGTACGTCTCCCACCCCTCGGCTCATCCAGATACTAATATGACTGACTAGTCGCTCCGTCACCGGCGTCGACTTCGCCCGTCAACTCGCCGAACACCGACGCGAAATGCAACCGCCCTCCAAACGCTTCAAATCCTCCGCGCCCGAAAGGCGCCAGACTCCCCGCCGGGTACGTCGACCGAGCGGCGCAGTTGCGCGATGACGGTGCTACGAAGGGGGAGGGAGAGGTTGCCGACGGCGAATGCAGCACGGACCCGTCGATCGAGAAACGACTCGCTGCGTTGGAGGAGATGGTCAAGTTGGGACAGATCGATCGGGAGACCTTTGACGGGCTACGACGGGAGCTTGGGGTGGGAGGTGACACCAAGAGTACACACTTGGTCAAGGGGCTGGATTGGGATCTGCTACGGCGAGTGAAGACCGGGGAGGATGTGTCGCAGGCGGAAGACGGGCGGGGTCAGAAGGGAAAGAAGCCGAGGATGAGGTTGATGTGGACGAGGCGTTTGAGAAGTTGGAGGAAGCCGGGAGGGAATTCTTCCAACGGCCCCAAGGTGAAGGAGAAGAAGAAGGGGAATATGGCGCCGGCGAAGCGGTCGCGCGATGAGATCCTGCGCGAGTTGAAGGCCAGCGGGCTGCTGCGGCTGCTGCAGCTGCCGCCGAGAAAGAGCCGGCTTAGGCTCTCGCTTCAAGCGGATTGGCGATACGAAGGAAGAGAAGAAGCGCTGGGTGGAGCGGGATGAAGCAACCGGACGACGGAAGGAGATCCTACAAATCACCGACGCCAGGGCAAGACGAAACGCAAGGTCCGCTGGTTGGACAAGCCCGGACAACCGGCTCCTGCTGCGACCACTACGCCGGACGGGCTTCTGGTACCAGAGAAGGATGCGAAACCGCTGGGGATGGAAGTGCCGGCCGACATCGCCGCGAAGAATGCGTCCCCCCGAGGACGATGACTCGGACATCTTCGAAGGTGTGGGCGCCGACTACAATCATTGGCGGACCTCGGAGACGAGAGTGATTCGTCGGATGCGAGCGAGGATGGCGAAGTCGCCGGACAGAAGAAACCTTCCGGTACTGCCGCGGAGGCGATGCCATCGAAGGAGACAGAACCAGCGGCGACGAAACCTGCCCGGCCTCGCAATTACTTTTCTACGTCCAAGCGCGACGAAGAGCCGGAGCCTGAACGCCGGACGAACCCTCTCACGAGTGACCCGACGTTGCTGGCAGCTCTCAAACGTGCTGCGGCCCTGCGACAGACATCACCGTCGGCCGGCGAAGGCGATGAGGCGGCGATGCCGATGCAGAAACTCTGCAGCGCCGACGGAAGTTTATCGAGGAGGCGCGCCGGCGGGACGAACTGGATGCCATGGACATGGACATGGGCTTCGGAGGCAGCCGGATCGAGGACGAGGAGGACGATGAGGGCGTGCTGTATGATGAGAATGCGCCGAAGAAGCGAAAGCGTGGGCCCAAGAAGCGAAAGGGCGACAGGACAGTGCTTCGGACGTGATGGGCGTGCTGGAGGGGCGCAAAAAAGACTAGTTATTCTCTACAATGATATGATACCACTTGTTTTGTTGATGTTGTTCCCTTCTCGTGTATCTTGACTGTATCTCCGTCTGTATCTCGATCTATCTGCTATTAGCTGTGGTTGATAGCCATACCTTTGGTAAGGATCTCCCTCGTCTTGCTGCCAGACTAACCATGGCATCAGGACTGGATCTGTCGGCACACAGAGATACCAACGTCTTCGAATAATACCAAACGATCTTGGCAGGCCCATGTGGCAAAGCTGTGACTCGGAGCAGCCCACATCTGGTGGCTGGCATGTCCTGCAATCTGCGCGATACATGGATGAGCCGGGAATGTCAGTCTGGCCCTGATACAGAGAAGCATTCTGACACTCGGGCATTTCTCGCAAGACCCGAAACTCGTGGGACATGGCCGTCTGATAACGAGTCTGAGATAGCGAGATTCCCCCTCCTAGCGAGGCGACGACCCCCACGACGAGCTCATTGGGCTGGAGAAAAGACTCAAACTTCGGCCACAGACTGGCAGACGTCGATGGCTGAGCCAGACCGCCACCGATCAGGCTCGGTGGATACGTGGATGGACACTCGCTCCACCACCTTATTGGCAGGACACCCGGTCTTCTGTTTGTTTGTTCGCCGATTTGGCGCAAGCCGTGGACCCATCGCGCTGGATCCACCGGTCGATGGCCCTCTTCGACGGTCGTTTGCCCAAGAGGGGCGCGAGGGGCGCTCTTTGGGCCTGGATCCCAGCGGGGAGAGGCCGATCCACCTGGACTGACAGACCGACAGTTTCGCTCGTGAAGACACCCAAGGAACAAAGGGCGTGGGCGAACCGTGGGCGACATTAAGGTAGGACACCGGGGATACCAGCAATGCATAAGAACCGGGTCGGTCTCCAGGTCGCCTGCAGGATCAGTGTAGCAATCGCGAAACGAGAGACAGCGAGGACGAACCTTGCAGGCAGACTGCGCAAGAGCCACGCCACCGTCGTCAGTGCGCCGATGACGAGTCGACTGGGTTTCAGATGTTTTTAGCAGGAAATTAGCGGGCGCACCGGCGAGGCTTGGTTGGCGCCGGTGGGCGATCCCGGAGCTGTTAGAGTTGGTCACGGCGTTTCAGATGTATTCTCTGCCGACAAAGAGGGCCGAAAGCAAAGAATCCAGAGAATCCAAAGAATCCCGCCGAAGGGCTGCGAAGAAGACGGGGGATGGATCATGTCTCATGGGTCCTTGATATTGCTGGGACTCGATGGAGACAAACACACCCACCCCATGATTCACGAAAAAACACCCGATGAGACACGTCTGGATGCAGTTGACACATCCTATCAGCATTTGGCCTGGTGTTTTTTTCTTCTTCGAATCCGACTGATGGACTCCCCGGCGGCTGCCCGAAATTAGGGCATGGCTGGGCAGACGGCCTGTACCTGCATGAGGATCGTCGTGTCGGTAAATTTCGTCCATCTGCTGATCTCTGTCTGTGCCGTCAGTGTATTTGCCGACTCTGGGCCTGCTCATAGGCGTCCCAGTCGGCCCCAAGTGTGGAATTCCACTGCGCGTGGATCCATGGATCTCCGCCCAGCCAGGAACAGGAACCCAGCCGACAGCAAATATGCAGCAGGCATGGAAATTAGCCCAAGAACCGCGCGGAGGAGAAGGATTCCATTGTCGGGTGGTCCCTGCGAGCCAGAGAGAGGGCGTGGATGGCGCTTGGAGAAGTGAACCCTAATCTCGCGGTGGTCCCTATATAGTCCGTCCGCCTCCCTGCATCTCGCCTCGTTCTTCTTCTTCTCTGCTTCACGTCCTTCCTTCAGCCTCACGTCCGGCCCTTCCCTTCCTTTCTACATCCAATTGTCCTGTGCCGTGCACGGTCAATTCGTCCATTCCTTTCTGGATTGATTCCATCCTTTCTTTCCAATCCTTGCGGTTGATCTATCCTTGAGACTCGGTTCTCGGATCTTCATTCTCTATCCAATACACTCCTTACTTCGGTATCAAATCCACTCAACCTCACTTCACCGTCAACATGGTTTCTTTCACCAAGGTCGTTCGCCGCCCTTCTGGCCTCCTCGGCCCTCGCGCTTCCCCACGAGCAGCCCGTCGTCCAGCGCTCCGTCAGCTCCAAGCGTGGTGCGCCTACAACGAGGCCAGCACCGTCAATGCGCTCACCAGCGGCACCCCGTGTCCTGGGGCTACTCCTGGAACATGTGGAGCAACGGCATCCTGCCCAGCAACGTCGAGTTCGTGCCCATGCTCTGGGGCAGCAAGATGTTCGGCGGCTGGTTCTCGGCCATCCAGACGGCCCTCGCCAGCGGCAGCTACATTCTCGGCTTCAACGAGCCTGACCACTCGTCCAGGCGGCCATGACGCCCACCGACGCCGCCAGCTACTACCGCCAGTACATCACCCCCTACAACGGCAATGCGAAGCTCGTCACCCCCGCCGTGACCAACGGCGGCGGTCCCGCCGAGGGCCTCAACTGGATGCGCACCTTCCTGGACAGCTGCACCGACTGCGACATGAGCGTGCTGGCCGTGCACTGGTATGGTGAGAGCGCCGACGAGTTCCGCATCTTCGTCCAGCAGGCCATCGACTTTGCCGCCGAGTACTCCCTCGAGAGCGTCTGGGTGACCGAGTTCGCGCTCAACAGCGACGTCGCGAACGGCGCCTCCAGCCAGGCCTCGACCGATTTCTGAACGAGGGCTCCCCTGGCTCGACGAGCAGGAGGCCGTCGCCCGCTACGCCTACTATATGTGTGCGGAGAACTACCTCCTCAGCGGGACTGGTCTGACCGAGACCGGTATCCGGTACACTTCGTAAGTGCCAGATGACTATGAGAGAGTGGGTAGGTGAACATTGGCAGGCAGTTTTGTTTTATTATTCGGGTGGATGTGGTGGAGCGGAGGTAGTTCTAGATGATGAGACGAAAAAAATTCTATACTTTCCATTTCCCATATATGTCCAGGTGTCTGCTTCTCCCATGGAATTGTAGTTTAGGGTCTGTGTTAGGGTCTGTGTTAGGGTCTGTGTGGTGAGGGGACGGTGGATCCTGCGCTGCTACATTGTATGTAAAGGGAAAATGAGCCCCCTCCTGCCTAGACACTGCATCCATAGACCCAATTATGAGGAGTGGTCATGGGGTGAGGGCGAACCGTGGATATGTAGTTCTGGAGTGCAGTTTATTGGCCGATGCTGAGCTGGTGGTGTACGTTCCATGGATCGCCGCCCCGATCGGAGACACACACGTTGTCTCGTTGGGTCGGGGGTATTCAATTGCATAATGGGGGTTATTTACTCTTTCTTGTTCGGATGAGCTGATTCAGGTGGTGGATTAGGGTTATTCACTTTGATTGTTGGTTAGGGCTCGTTCATTGCTTTGGCCGATGCTAAGAAGAGTATGTATGCGCCGCCAAAACGCCTCCTCCGTCTAATAAACGAAAAGATATAAAGAGATAAAGAAAGAAAGATCACTCCAGGCCTCGGCCTCCCCCATTTCCGTGTCCTGCGCCTCTGTCTGCACGCCATTCGGTAGCGGTGTCTCTCCTGATATTGGCGTCGCGCCGGATACTGGCGTCGTCTCAGGCAGTGGTGTATCGCCCTGCATGGGCATATCCTCTGCAGCAGACACAGACACAGACATCTCCGGCACGGGCGTCTTCTCGCGGTTCCGTCTTCGTCTTCGTCTTCGTCCTTGGCTTCCTCCTCCACCTCCTCATACACCCGAACTGTCCCATCCAGCCCACAAACTAACCATGTATCGAGTGCCCGCCAGCGCGCACGTATCCACCCCAAGACACCCCCGAATGGCCTTCCAGCCGCTGGAGGATCTTCTTACTCACGACATCCCAGCACAGCACTGCCCCGTCCTCACTCCCACTAACCGCAAACGCCTCCGCCGGCCCCCAGGCGCACTATACACGCCAAATCCACCGGAGGGGAATACTTCCGGTTGACATGGCCCTGGTAGGTCTTGATGCAGCGACCCTCGACATAATTCCACAGTCGCACGCAGTCGTCCAGCGACCACGCCAACACGAACTTGCCGTTGGGCGAGAACTTCACCGCGTTACGGGCGGGTTGTCCTCGTGCACCAGCGTGCGCAGACATTGTCCCGTCGCCGTATCCCAGATGCGAATCAGGCCGTCGGTCGCGCAGGAGGCGATCAGCGTGCCGTCCCAGACCACGTCGATGCCTCCGACTGGGTCCGAGTGCGCAGGGAGTGATCGCATCACGCTGGCGGAGCGCACGTCCCAGAGGAAGACGGCTTCGTCGTGGATCCGCTGACGAGCATGTTGCCTTTAGGTGAGAAGGCGATTTGGTAGACGTAGTTGTGGTGGCCGGCGAGGGGGATCGGGTGTGCTTTGCCCTGTTGTCATCTGTTAGAATCGTCCGGAATATAGAGGCTATAGACATGTAGAGAGAAGTACCGTCAGGACATTCCACAGCCGGATCGTCTTGTCGTCCGATCCAGAGGCCAACGTCGCGCCATCCGGACCCCACGAGATGGTCGAAATCCCAGCCAGATGGCCCTCGAACGTATGGATGAGCTTGCCGGTCCTCGTGTCCCAGACCTTCACAGCACCGTCGGCTCCTAACGAAACACATGACATCAGTACCAGTTATTCACTACCCCTAGCCAGCAACCCGTCCACCAAAGAACAGAAGACACCCACCTCCATGGCAATCATAGACCCATCCGGCGAGAACTGCACCGCCGACACTCCGCGAAGATGCCCGCGCAGCAGGAACTTCGGTCGGTAATTCAGTTTCTCGGGTTTGGGCGGCGGGGGGAGGCGGCGGGGGGACCGGCGTGGGTGACCGATCGATATAGGGCGTTTCCGCAGCGTCAACGCCCGTCTCGGTGTCGTCGATGTCGCCGCTGATCGCCTCGTCCTCATTCTGGTCATCGTCGGGTTGCGCGTCGTCATTGTCATCGTTATCATCGTTATTGTCGTGGTCGTGATCGTGATCATCCCGCTCGGACGCGGGTTCGGGCGACGCGCGATGGCGGGTGGTGCGCCAGTAGACATCCTCGACGTCCATGGTCAGTTCGTCCGGGCTCTCGGAGCCGCTGAAGCTGCGCGACCGCGGATACGGCCGCTTGGGCGGGTAGGCCTTTTGCAGGTTCCAGCTGGCGCGACGGCGTTCGGCCTCATCGTGATCGGAGCCCGCGGCGAGCTCGTCGGACGAGGACTCCACGGGGGAGTGCAGGGTGGTGTCGCGGCGGACGGGGGGTGGGGACGGGTCGATGCGACGGCGTTTCGCGCGCGTGGAGCGATCCATGAGCGATAGTCTGTGAGAGGAAACCGGAGGAATGCGCAGGGGCGTGGAAAAGGCAGGAAGTGGAAAGTTGAAGCTTTTCGATAAGCCGGCAGAATTGCGCCTCCGCAGGCGGTGAGCGGGGCGTTTCTGTACAGCTTCATTTCCTCCCACTTTCCTTCCTCTCTCTCTCCCTCTCTCTCTCTCTCTCTTAGACTTCAATTCATGTCCCCAGCTTCATCTTCCCCCCGCATCGCTCCTCCTCCTCTCTCCTGCCATGTCCGCCCACTCTCTACCCACTGCGGATGCCTCCGCCTCCCCCCACGAAGCCTCTCCTGAAGTCGACCGCATCCGCATCTTCACCCTCAACTGCTGGGCCTCAAGTACCTCGCCAAACACCGCTACCAGCGTCTCTCCGAGATCGGCCGCCAGCTGGCTCTGGCGGAGTCTCCGCCGGACATTGTCGGTCTGCAAGAATGCTGGACGCAACAGGACTACAACAGCATCCGCCAGCAAACACGCCACTTCCTCCCCTACGGCAAGTTCTACTTTGGTGGGATCTGGGGCGCCGGACTCGCCATTCTCTCGCGATGGCCGATCGAAGAAAGCAGCATGTATGGATACCCGCTGAATGGACGACCGACGGCGTTCTTCCGCGGGGACTGGTTCGTGGGGAAGGGCGTGGCCTGCGCGCGGGTGCGTTTCGGCAAAGGCGTCCATGACGTCGCGGAAGTGTTCTGCACCCATTTGCATGCCCCGTATGAGAAGGAGCCGCATGATTCGTACCTCTGTCATCGGACCGCGCAGGCGTGGGAAATTGCAAAGTTGATGCGCGGCGCTGCGGAACGGGGACACCTCGTCATCGGCCTGGGAGACTTCAATATGCTGCCGTTGTCCTTTGCCCATCAGCTTATTCAAGCTTACAGCCCTGTCCGTGATGTCTGGCAGGTCATCCACCCGGACTCGTCGGTGGGTGCTGCCATTGATCCTGTCGAGAAGAAGCGTAACCGTCCGATGCCTACTGCCGAGTTCAACCTGAGTGTGAACGGCGCCACCTGCGACGGCCGCTTCAACACCTGGCGCTGGGAGAAATCCGAACAAAAGCGCCTCAACAAGGGAGATAATATTACCGTCGATCCGGAGACGCCCTGTCCGCGTGGAAAACGTCTAGATTACATCTTCGTCGGTGACGGTGGCTATCCGCCTGCATTCCCCCCCGGCGCTGGGAGGTCGAGTCTGTCCGCATCGCCATGACCCAGCGTCATCCTACATTGCACTGCTCTCTCAGCGATCACTTTGCTGTGGAAGCCGTCATCACGCGGGATCCCACTATATCTGCAGACAATAAACGATAGTACCGCTGCTGCGACGAATACGAACGCGACGACCCTCCACCCCGAAACCTACGACCACATCCTCGACATGATCCACACGTACGTCCGGCGGGAACGGACGCAGCGACAGTGGCGAGTGGCACATTTCCTCTTGTCCGTCTTCGTCTCGATCGGGTGTTTCGTTGGTGTGTGGTGGACAGGGGATCATCTGCCGTATGTGGCCTTTATCCTGGTGCTGTGAGCACATTGAGCTTTGGAGCGGGTATCCTCGACGGGCTCATTGGGGGGTTGTTCATGTCGAGTGAGTTGCGGGCATTGAAGGAGTTTGAGTGGGAGGTGCGGAATGCGAAGGAGCTTGCTACGTGATTTCCTCGTTTGATTCGATCTTTCTTGTGGATATTAGTGTTTAATTACGTACGTATATACTCTGGATAGTCTAATTATAATACGGTTACGAGTGATTGCATATTCTTTCCGGTGATTGATTCAATTCGTCAATTTAGATTCGAGCATAATCACTATCGATTTGTCGGCCGGCCATGAAAGAGAGACAGAGCCGAACTTGAGCATGATAATCATGCACATACAGATAGACAAGGAGACAAAGCAGAGCAGAGCAGAGCACATCAGGGGAGGTAGAAGTACAGATCCCCCTACTCAGCACACTCGCGCTGACGCTCATCAAAGATACTCAACGCCTCCTGCGCAGCCTTCACACCACTCAGCACCATCGCCCCAAAGGTCGGACCCATCCGGTTGAAGCCATCAATCTCAGACAGCTCCATCCCACCGATGATCAACCCCTTGGCAACCTCCCGGGTGTTCTTGACGATCGCATCCTCGGCGGTATTCATATCCAGTCCACGCATACCGCCCAGCTTCTCGACGGTGTTCATACTAACCAGCCGCTTGGCACAGAACGCACCGAACGGACCATCATGTCCGTCGTCGAGATGATGACGGGCGCGTGATGGTGTTGGGGTCCATGCACGAGTGGTCGTCGTGGTGGAGCGTCACGAGCGTCCAGTTAACCACCACACCGGCGATCTGGGTGTCCCCTGCGTTGCCGGTGCGGGACGGCCGGGTGATCAGGTCCTCGACGGCGGTGGCGTTGAAGAGCTTCACGTTCGGGAAGGACAGGACCTTCGACATGAGGGTGGAGGTGAAGAGGGAGGCGTGCTTGACCACCACGTAGTTGGGGTTGCTGGCGTCTTCTTCGTAGGGGACGCCGAGTTCGTTGAGGAAGACCTCGGCGGGGCGACGCATGACCATTGCGGAGAAGAGTTGGCCGCCGAGCCAGGCACCGCCGCCTGTTCTTGTTAGCTTTGGTATATGGTATGGATGGGTTGGTATGGATGGATGTGGGTGGTGCTTGGGTAAGGGGGCAAACGCACCAGGAGACACCGAAGCCTCAACAATGGCAATCTTCAGATCGGGTCTGGCATTGGCCAACACATAGGCCGTGCTCAGACCACACGATCCAGCACCACGATGACCACATCGCTCTCCGCGTACTTGTCCAAGTCCTGGAAGTAGCGGCGGGTCATGGCCCGCGAGACCTGACTCTCGCGGATGGGGGCGAACTTGAACGAGTCCCAGTTGGGGCCAAAGTGATCGAGCAGCCGGGTCTGCGCGCCCTGCACCTGGACGGTGGTGGTCTCAGGGACGGTGGCTTTGCCCTTGAGGGTGGTGGTGACCACGGGCTCGAACATGGCAGCGGGGGGAGACATGGTTCAGTTCTTGCTGGTATCTGAGCGTTCAGATAGGTAGGGGATGAAAACTATATTCCTGTTAGCCGTTCCACCGTGGTGGAGAGGGAAAGCATGATCCTTTCGCTGGTATTATCCAGATCAAGTTTTGCCGTATAATCTCAGAACGACATCCCTAGCCCACAACAGTACAGGTACAGCACTGCATATGGGTGATAGGAGATGACGAACACCGGCCCACGCTCAGACGTTACCTGAGATACCTTGATGCATGAATTCCAGCCTGGTCATGATTTCCAATGAGTCCAAAGGCCCAGAGGCCGGGTGAGGTATTACATTGCCTGGCAAGGGTTAGCAGAGCCACAACCACCAGACCCAGGGAGGAGGACTTGTTCTGTGTGTGCAGAGGTGACAATCGGATGATGAGAGAAGAGAAAAGAAAAAAGAGTTAAGGGAAAGGAGAGAGAGAGAGAGTTTATATACCCCGCCATTGCATCATCCGAGAGTCCGCTGGTGGGCCCGGAGCAGAGTGCACCACCACCATTCCTCTTATTCCTCAGAATAGTCCACAGGAAGAGCCAGTAGTGTAAACTCTATACCTCAGCATAGAGTCACCCCACTCGCACTCTGTACTCGCCCACCCGATTCCTCTTCTTGCCGGCCTTCTCGATGCGGTGCGCCCTCTCCGCCAGCACCTGGCCCAACCCCTCCTCGTCCGACCCCCAGACGCATACGCATACGCACGCATTCTCGTCACTGGCATTCGTGCGCCGTTGTCGCACCAATCGCACTCGCAGCAGATCGCAGCGCTCCTTCTTCTTGGCGAGCCCCTCCACCCCGTCTCAATCCGCATCCGCCAGTGGGTGGCATCGACGCGACCCGCCGGATACACCTCGCCCACCAGCGCGGCCACCCGGCCCACGTACTGACCACCAGGCTTCTGCGGCCGACACGCATTGGGCCAATTGGCGTTGGAATTCCTGATCGCGGGGCGCCAGGTCGCCCGCCCATCGCTCACACAGCACCAGCGCCAGGATCGCCCGCTGTCGGTGCGCCAGGCTGCTCACACTGGCTAGGATACCGGTCGTCGTGCAGTACAGGGCCGCCGCCGGCCGCGTTTCCCGCGACACCCGTGCATGCGCGTAGAGCAGGTTCGCCAGCGCCGTCATCAGCGCCGGCGAGAATGACGGGGGCGGGGTGGTGCCCGCGATCGGAGCCGGCGTCGTGGGTAACGTGGCCAGAAGTAGGTCCCGAATCGCCTCTGCAGACGGCGAAGCGTAGGGCTGCGTCGCAGCGATGAGAGGGTCCTGAGCGCGCACGCTCGCCGGCAACCGGTCGAACAGGAAACCCTCGCGGACGCCGCCCTGGCAGAACTGGATGTGCGTGATGGCCGGGAGGGCGTCCATAATACTGTTGACGAGGACCGCGACGGCGGGGATCTGGGACGCCCGACGTTTCGACACGCCAAAGATCTTCTCGTCCGACGCGGACACCACGTCCAGCACGGCGCCGGTGTCGTGGAAATCCTCCCGTCGTGCGCGGAAGCCGTTGATGATGGGGATGGGGTACGGGTTGATGGGCGATTGCTTCATGAGTACGTAGCCCCAGCCACGGAACCCGCCGCCGCAGAGGTAGAGATCGAAGCGACCTTGCGTTCCGGGTGTGGTCGTCGTCTCGAGCAGCGCCCGGGGACGTCGAGACGGGGGTACGCCTCACGGAAACGACGGGTGATTTCCTCGCGCAGCGCCTGTTCGGCCTGTTTGCCCTCCTGACGGGCCTGCTCCAGTCGTCGTGAGTGCTGCGGCGCCGTATGGGAAACTGAACGATCCCATGGAGTCGTCTCCACCACACCGTTCTGCTCCGTCACCCAGGTGAACTGTGTGCTGCCACCCCAAGGTCCATGGCCAGCCCAGCTACGGAGGCGGAGCTGCTGGCGATGCCGAGCGCACCGATCCGGCCTTCATCTTCCTTCGAGAGGAGACAGACTTCCCACCCGGTGCGGTCTTTGATTCGAGCACGGAACTCGACTGAATTGGGCGCTGTACGCGTTGCCTCGGTGGCCAGCACGTAGACGTTCTCCTGGGGCACCCAAAGTCCTCGCAGTGATCTTGAAGCGGACGAGTCGCGTAACCACTTGTTTGATGATGTCCTCGGGGATGGGGCCTCGGGTGTTTTGAGCGTCTCCCGAGTGCGAGAATTGGGCTTCGTAGAGAGAGATGCCCTCGCGGTCTTGGAAGACGGTGGGCATCACCCGTGCGGTGGGTGGCGAGATATCGGTGATGGATAAGCGGATGCCATTGCTGTAGGCAGGTGAGTGGTGCACGGGATTGACGTCATTCAGGGGGCTTACCTGCCCATGTCCACGAGGCCGTAGAGATGGGGGTTCTTGGAGGTGGCCATGTTGTGATGGAGATAGGTGAGGGGAGTTGGGAAGTGAAGAAGGTGAGGGTAGAGTCGAGAGGAAGTGACAATAATAAATAATGACGGAATGGTTGTTGGTTCCACAGCGCGGCCAATAGGGGCTCGTCGCTGAAGTAAGCTTAAATTCGTCCAAAATATGCCTCGAAACGTATTGTTTATGTTCTATTCATGATCTCTTGGTCACATCACGTCTCCATCCCATTCATTACATCGCACATCCCATGACTCCATATACACCACTTACAAAACATACCGGAAGTTCGCTCCGTAGTTCTCCTCCGCCATCTCCTCCGGCTGTCCACTACCGGCCTCCTTGGGTGCCGGAGGGCCATATTGCTTGTCCAACCGTCGGTTCTCCCACTGGAGAACGCACCGCAGCACCAACGCCAGACACGCATTGAACGCCATAAATGCCGCGCACACCACTTGTCCCTTGATGAAGCGGGGAGCGTCGGTGTCTGGATAGATATTGGATCCCAGGAACGGCCCACACTGGCCGATCACGTTGAGAATGACGATACCCATTCCACGGCGGGTCTCGGACCCTTGATTGTCTATCACGAGCGTCAGTAAGACCCTCGCAGCAAATGTAGAAGGATTGGGGCGAACATACTCAGAACCCAAGGAAGGATGTTTGCAATACAGGGAAACACTCCCGCAGCGGCAAAGAACACGCCCAGGTAACGCACGCCGACGGTGGTGCATGCAGCCAGCAGCACATAGCCCACACACCCAAGCAGCGAAAGCACGATGATCACCAGACCTCGTTGCTGGAAGCGGTCGGCCAGGTAGGTTGTCAGCAGCGTGACGAGGACGCAGCAAAGTAGGGAGGCGCCGACAGTCCCTGTGCATTGATCGCGGTGAAGCCCATTTCCTTCAGGATAGTCGGGAGGAAGGCCGAAAGCGAGGAGAAGCTGACGTTGCAGCTGAAGTACATCAACTAGTTCCATCAGCGATTCTGTCGGAAAGCACTCGCGATTGGGAAGACTGAGGAAGACTTACTGCCGTGATCCAAGGCTTGATGTCGAGCATGGTTCGTCCAATATCTCTCCAGTCAATCTTTCGGATAATCACGGGCTCGCCGCTCTGGCGCAGAGCTCGAGCGCGCGCCACTTCCTTCTCCTCCTCGGTCAAAAAGCGGGCGGTGGAGGGGTGATCCGGCAGGTAGAACCACGCGAGGACGGCCGCGATCAGGGACGGCGCACCCTCGACGAGGAAGAGCAATCGCCAGTTTGCCAGCTTCGAATGGCCCGATGTGATGCCGTACGCGAGCGCACCCGCAAAAGTATTGGCAAGAGGCGCGGCGCAAACGAAGAACCCGCAGCGCAGACCGAGCTCATGGCGACGATAAAAGAACGACAGTGCATAGATGGCCCCGGGACCGTATGCTGTCTCCGCCAGACCAAGCAAGAAGCGCAGCGCCATCATGCCGGACCAATTCATGGCAGCAGCCTGGCACATCGCGACAATGCCCCTGAAGTATGATGTTAGCCGAGGCATCGATTGATGGCGTGGTGTAGTGTCGGGATACGCTTACCAGGCGAGGACGGTGAAGGCAGCCCAACGGTGGAAGGGCACGACCTTCCACATCAGCGCAAGGAATTCAAACACGGCATAAGGTATGTAGAAGATTGTGAGAAGCCAGGAATATTGTTTGCTGGAGAGATTGAGGTCCTCCCCATGCCCGCGATTTTCGCATTGCTGTTGGGAGTTGGTCAGTGGAGAGTCATTTGCGTGCGAGAAGTATGGCTCACGTACCCGATGTTCGATCGATCTACGATCGCCAAAAGATCTGTTGAGAAATTCTGATTAGTTGAGATCTCGGAAAGGAATCAATTCAGTCGGCATACAGAGAAAGCCTAACAGAGTGGGCACGCGCAGGTCCAATTTGCGCAGGACCCGACGTTCGATGACCGGGTCAATGGTGATCTGGGTGGAGGGCAGTTGGGGGAGGGCAGTCTGCGACTCTTCCGCGGAAGCCGGCAACTGCTTTTCGGGGTCTTCGGCCATGGGGACTCGTGGATGTCGTCGTCCGAGACTTGGGGGTTGGGCTGGCTGTGGCGCTTGGAGGTAGATTCCTTGTGATAGAAGCGCATGGCGGGCGCAGACAGTGAGTCCTCTTGCGTGTGCAGAAGCGACCTCCAGCAGACCGACGCAGGACGCAGGATGCAAGCGGGCAGACGGATTTATAAGTGAACAATCGGCGGTGGCATCGGAGAATAGCGCAGGCCAGCCATCACCGGTCTATTGGAGGGATCGGCATGGCGTAACCCAAATAGGCGGGGACCATGGAAGGAGCTGAGGGGAGACCGGTCCCTTGAGAAAAAGCAATCGATGGAGTGGTGCTGGTGGTGGTGTTTCTGCAGGTGGTGCAGGAGGGCAGGAGAGTGGATGTGAGGAGCGAGTGGCAGGAAGCGCATCTCATACCTATAGGTAGTACATCCTCGAAGGTGAAACTCAAGCATTGCCGATGTGGCGGGTCAAAGCTTATTTGTCTCGTGAGGTTGGAACCTTTAATCATTGATATTGGGGGGAGGTGATGTAATGGAGGTGGTGGATGCTCATCCCTTCACAGGTGGTTGCATGGATAGTTCTCTCTGCAAGAGTTGTATAGAGGAAGTCGGAAGTAAGGTGGTGGCAGAGTATACAAAGAACTCCCAGCATACTGTAGAGAGGAAAGTCTCGTGATGGGCTGATGTAATGTGATGCCTCAGGACAGAAGATGTGTCCTGCCTCAGGTGTCTGCTTACTCATTCCTTCCTCAGGCACCATAGAGGATGATGCCTCAGGTGTCCTGCACTTCAGGTCTCTCCCACCCCCCGCAGCATACAAATTCCGCGTCGCGTTCGTGCCGGCCAACTTGTGCTTCATCTCCAACCCCAGACAGCCCGTCTGTCGCATCGCCTCCCCCGCATGCTTCTCTGCTCATTACCACATCCCCCCTCATTCTAATCTCCCCTCTCATTCAATTGTCCTCCATCACTATCATTGCGCCTCCCCCTTCACCATGGACGACCCGGCAGCCCGTGTCCCCGGGCAATTGGTACCCTCCCCGACGTCCCCATTGCTGCCCTCAATCGAGGCCATCTTACCATGCTAACCCGAGTAGCTCCCGCACATGCATCTGGTCTCCCGCCATCGCTATCCTCTGATCCACATGCTCCCCACCGACACCGTCGTCGAATACCTCCTGTCCGCCCAGAAGATCGTGCGCGAGGCGCAACCAATGCACTGGACCTTCCTCGATGGTCCCCAGGATGGCACCGTCATGTTGACCTGGCAGCCGCTCAACCATCTGGGCACCAACTTTGCCAGCGATGGTTACGTCTGGGCCGATGTTGAGCAGGCCTTCACTTTCGAAGCTCGCGGTTATGTATGCGCCAGTCCTCCGGAACGAAAGACAGGGACACCACTAATGCACCCCTCTCCAGGCCGTCGAAATGTTCCTCCACCGCAGCGGATACCATCCCCCCAACGAGTCTATGGCCATTCATTGTCGTCGACGATACCGCCTCCTGCCCAAGGCCCCGAACCCCAACATGCCCGCCCCCGACCCGTCCCTCTGGATTGTCCACTACTCGCGAGCGCCCCCGAACGACCACATTCCCGCCAATCGCATCCCCATCCTTCCCCAGGTCCAGGCCACCCTGCACCAGCGCCGCTTCCTGCAGAGCCAGGGCCAACTCGCGCGCAAGGACTTCATGCTGCACGACCGCAATAACTGGCCTGCCATCAACTTCCCGCCCCAGATCGCGCCCCAGGGCTTCCAACAAATGCCCGGTCCCTACCCCAATGCCATGCCGGGTCGCCAGCCTTTCTACCCACCTCCCGGTCCCGGCATGCCGGCTCCCGCCGCCGCCGCGGCTGCCACCCCGGCCAAGGCTCCCCGCGGTCATCGCGCGTCGTCGGCCGCTTTGAATGCTGCCACCGCCGACTTCGCGCTGGAGGATGAGGATGTCTCCGCGGGGGACATGATGGATCTCTTGACGCCTCGTGAAGTCAGCAAGATGCGATACCAGCAAACACCACGAATGGATGGAGGAGATCTTCGCCTCGCCCTACGCCATCAGCCAGATCACTCCAGTGTCCCTGGGACTCGGTCGCAAAGGAGAGCTGGAAGCCCTGACCGCGGGCTTCTTCGACGCGCCCGCGGCTCCCCCTCAAGGCGACCAGAAAGAGGAACCCGCCGCCGCGACCAAGATGGAGCCCGCGCAGGCGGAGGAGTTCGCCGATCGCGTGGCCAAGAAGGTGGCGGACATGACGGCGGAGATCGAAAAGTTGAAGGTGCGACATGCTCGGCGCATGGAGAAGTTCAACCGCACCTCGTTGCTGAAGGACGCCGAAGTGCGCCTCCGTGACGCAGCCGCGAACCCTGCCGAAACCGGCACTGAGATCTGGCGCCTCGAAGGCCGCGTGGTGGTGCCTGCAGACGACGATACCGAGGGCGAGGCCGCGCCGGTCTCGGATCCCAAGGCCAAGTTCAAGGTGGACGACGTGGTCAAGGAGGTGGAAAGCGCCTGGCAGAAGCAGATTGTGCCGGAGCCCAAGGTCGCCTGTGTGCAGAAGGGTGGTTTGCTGGAAAAGATCGAGCCGGAACCCCAGCCCGATGTGGATATGGGCGCCGATGCGCATCTGCTGGATCCGTTTGGCACGGTACTCCCGACCGACCCTGTTCCCCAGAACCTCTCGCACGAGCCGCCTCAGACGAACGTGGTCGGTGCGCCGACTGTATCGGCCGCGCCGCCGATTGCGCCCCCTCAGGGACCTCCGCCGACCAACATGGGGCCCCACGGCGGGTTGGATGTAGATATGGATATGGGTGAGCACAAGCCCCTGGAACGGCCGCGGGCGAGACCGGCGACTGGGTAATGGTTTCCTGACGAGAAGAAAGAGACGGGCGGTGACAAGCCCTTGGGAGGCGAGCACCTCCTCCCCGGCACCGCAACCCCCGGCAGTGGCCTTCAGGGCTTGACGCCAGGCCACACGGGGAGCGGTGATTCCGGCTTGGACGGCGCCAACTTCGATTTCACGACGATGGACAGTGCCGGCGATGCGCTGGCCGCCTATACCGATCATCACGACGACCTGGATCTACCGGATCTGGAGAACTCGGCCTTTGGCGATGCCTTCCACGCGTCGGACAACGAAAACACCCATCACCATGACGACGATATGTCATGAGGGGGAGCGACGGAGTCTTGTTCATGTGCGGTGGGTTCATTTGGTGTTGGTTATGATATTTTCTGGGCGTTGTTTGTCTCCTCGGGAACTGTACCATACAGGATGAGGTTATACGAGTGATTTGACTTGGGTTTAGCAGGATGGATCAGAGACATCTGTAGACTGAGTAGTGGATTAATAATGGAGAAGCTCTGTCACGACCCCGAGTCAGGAGTGCTCATCATGTCTCCTTGTGTACTGCTGTGCTTGTATAGATACACCCTCGCCGGGGTCATTAGCGATCACCGGATGGACCACCACATCCACATGACAGCCCCGATCAAGTGATTCCACCATCCGACTCAAACCCCCCCAGACCATCTCGATATATCTCTCTGGCTCCTCGACCGACCGACTCCCGCGGACATGTCGTTCTACGCCGACCTCTACCGAGCTACGATCGTGGCACTGCTTGTCCACGTTGTCTACCCGATCTTGATATCAATATACATCCACGGCACCACCAACCCCTTCTCTCCGCACCGAACGCGCTACCGATTCATGATGTGTTTTGTGGAAATCGACGACGACGGGGGCGGTCCCTGCATCCGGGTCACTGAATATCGGCCTCGACCGTTGCGCATCTCCATCCCCGGCCCTCCTCCACGACGGCGATGCAGCCATAGTTTTACTTCGAGTTCGGGTCCAGCTCCAGCTCGAGCTCTACCTCCAGATCGAACAGTTCCTCTACATCGTCGTCGAGCAGTTCTAGTACGAGCAACAGTAGCAGCAAGGATACGGGACATGATACCACTATCATCCGCTTCCCGCGACGACGGCGACATTCTTTCGGTCACCATCACCACCATCACCACCTTGGTCACCATCTTGCTCATCATCTCCCTCATCTTCCTCACCGGCCTCATCTACATGACCTACCTCACCTCCACCACGGTCACCACAATCACCATCATCACCACGATCACCACAGTCACCACGACCATCATGACCACCACTACACGCGCATCAGCCCTCCCCCGCGACGATCGTCCTATACGATCATCAACCGGACTCGTACGCGCACTCGAGAAGAGGACGTGGATTGGTGTGAGCCCCGTCGGGAGCCTCGGTTGGTCGATGTCTGGGAAAGAGAACCGGCTCGGTACGTCGAGTACGTGGATCCCGAGGAGTGGCGGGGTGGTCGTCCCCGGGAAGAGTAGTTGAAGAGGTGGAGTATATTTCCGTGTGATGGTCGTTGATTTATATGGAGTTTGGCGTTGGCGTTGTGGTTATACATGTTGGGAGTATATGCTGTATGATGAATCGGGTTGGTTGCAGGTTAGGGTTAGGGCTGGCGTACGGTACAGTTACTGATGTTCCCTTCTTTGGATCGATCGGTGGGGAACAGATGATATGATGATGGGACTTATGACGATCACGATACTTTCCTCCTGCATAATATACGTGTGTGTCTATATCCGGCGTGGTGGTTATACTTTCATACTCTCGGGGTTGCCGCTCCGCATGACAACATCCCCCATGGATCCATGGTTGCGCCCATCTTCCTCTCTCAATTGTCCAGATAGGTTCAATTATGCTTCTCCCCATCCATGGCTCTGGTTTATCATCTGCCTGTGTGCTCATTGTCCGCTTGCAGACAATGACTTCAGTCAATCCGTGTATCCGCATGACGTCAGGGAGAGGTTTCCATAAGACTCCTGCTCTTCTGCCTCAGGATAGTTACACAATTCTGTACTAAATCTATGTGACATATATTATTCTACTGAACAAGCTGTGTTTGACTGTATCAATTGCTTGATTGATTGATTGCGACTGCTGTATCCGATGAGGATTCACCCGACAGGAAAACGAGTCTATCTCAGTAATTTCATATCGACTCACTACAACTACATCTTCCTCTATTCACCTAAAACAAGCACTCTGAAAAGAGTCAACCCATCATGTACGCTTTCACCCTCACACAGACAAAAACAACCAGCTAAGAAACAGGAACCGCAACCTCTCCATCCGCAAAAACCCCATGCCCGCGCGCCGTCGCTTCAGCCTCGCCACCCTGCGCGGGCTGCAACAACCCGGTCTGAGCAAAAGATGAACCGCCTCGTCAAGACCGAGAACAACGTCATCAGCGCCCACGAGCGCGCCGGCCGCGAGCGCGTCTCCGTCGCCGCCCAGCTTTCCGAATGGGGCGAGTCCACCGACGACGACGCCGTCTCCGACATCGCCGATAAGCTCGGCGTGCTGCTCGCTGAGATGGGCGAGCAGGAGGACGTCTTCGCTCAGAACCTCGAGGACTATCGTACCCTGCTCAAGCATATCCGTGACACGGAGGCTTCGGTCCAGCCCTCGCGGGATTACCGTGCGCGAGTCGCGGATGATATCCAGAAGCAGAAGATCAAGGATGCGAGCAGTCCTAAGGTGGAGACGTTGGAGCAGGAGCTTGTGCGTGCTGAGGCGCAGAATTTGGTTGCGGAGGCGCAGTTGACTAATATGGTATGTCCTTTCATTCTCTCTTTTGTGTTTGCTTGATTGTGTCAGGAAAGCAGAGTGCTGATGTGGGTGCGAATAGACCCGGCAAAAATTGAAGGAGGCGTATGATGTGCATCTGGCTGTGTCATTGAACGTGGTGAGAAGCAGATCCTTCTCGCTCGTCATGCGCGCCGTCTGCTCAATCTGCTTGACGATACGCCTATCGTTCCTGGCGATTCTCGCGCGGAGTATATGCACGCCGCTGAGGCGAAGATGCTGCTGGAGGAAGCTGAAAAGGACCTCATGAGCTGGCAGTCGAGCGTGGAGCCCATCCAGACTTCTGCATCTGATGTCCCGGCCAACACTCTGCTGCCTGCCCCCGCGCGCAAAGGCCGTCGTGTCCGGACGTCGTCGAGTGACGCTGGAGTCGGGCCCGACGAGAGGACTTCTCTCTCCGACTCCACCAGAGACGTCAATGGCTCCGTCACTGACACTCAGGACTACGAGTCGGTCGCTGCTGAACCCAACCGCGTGTATGAGGAGTACTCTGCTGCTCCGATTGAGACTGATGGCTACGCTGCCGGTACTGTTGGTGGAACCGCCGGTGGTTTCTCGAAGGTCGTGCCCTCGAGGGTCGTCCCCGATGAGTCTAGATACGTGGGTGGCCGTGTGACCGATACCACCAGTGCTCGTGCAGCTCAGGCCATTCCGGATGAGTCGAGATATATGGATGAGAGTGTCAATGATACTATGAGAGCACCCGCGGGAACCAACGTCGTTACCGACACCTCCGAGTATGTGGACCAGGGTAGTGCACCGCTCGGAGCCACCCGAGAATACACTGCACCTATTACCGACTCCATTGCGCCCCCTGATACCAGTCTGCCTGCGACTCGGGACGTTAACAGCGCTGCCAACGATGCGGACGGCATGTATGGAGCCACTGCTGGTGCAACCAGCGGATTCGACGGTTCTGTCAGTGACACTCGAGACTTCACTACCGAAGCAAGAGACTTCAGCGGCAATGCCCCAGCCATGCAACAATCTACCACCATTGGCTCATCCAACGTAGATGCTGCTGCCCCCACCACGGGTACTCGGGGCATGTACGGGACTACCGCAGACACGGCTATCGGCATGAACGGCACCACCTCTGAAGCCGACGACATCTATGGAGCCGCCGACAAGACTGTCCAGGGCATGGAGCACGCCAGTATCGGCTCTCGCTCGGGTGCAGCAGCTGGTGGTTCTGGTTCGGCCCCTGGCACTCAGGGTTACAGCCGATCCACTGCAGATGCCATGACCAACACCGACAGTGTCCCGCCTGTCGAACAAAGATCTGCCAACTCAGCTGGATATACAGCCGGGAACTGGGGCGATTCTTCCGCCATGAACAAAGGCCAGCGCCAGGACTGGAACGACAGCTACGATAGTGCTGGCATGGAAGACAGCGGCTTCGTCGACGCCAAGGAGAGTCACGAGACCAGAAACGTCGAGGAGTCTGTCACCCGGTTCACCTCCGAGGAGGACGGCGATGTGACCACCCAGATGAAGCAAGAGACGGTGGTGACTCGCAACCCTCCTCATATTGATGGCGCTCAGATCACGCGCGAGAAGTTGCAGACTCAGCCTCACATGCTGGGTGATTTGGACTGAAGACCATTGGGGTGCCGTATTAGGAGATATCGAGGGTGTAGAATGTGTATTTGTGTAACTGTGTCTGTACTGTATGTTAGTAGTATCTTGTTAATAAATGCTTGACTTGGAGAAGACAAGGGAAGAATAGAGAGTAGAGAGTGAGGTGATGGAGTAGAAGATGAGTCAGCACACGTGACGTAGGCGGCCGTGAGCTTTGGAGCTTCCCCGAAGCAGCTTCTCCGACATCATCTCGACTTCTCCTCGCCATCCCCTCGTCGCTCCTCCCAACATCCTCTCCGCCGTCGTCCTGTACATTAACCCCGTCGATCCTCAGTATTTTCTCTGTACCCTCCGACTCCGCCATCATGGACAAGCTGGTCGCCCAGTACACGCGTTCGCCTCACCAGAATGAGTTCTATTCCGAACAAGAACAGCGCGACCTCACAGAGAGCCTGCCTCCGCTCTCCCTGAAGTTCAATCTCCCCCCCGTCGATAATGTGAGCTTTTCTTGTCCCTGATATACAAGAATCTGGAGGGTGTTGCCAGCCCACAACTCCCATGCCGGGACACAACTCCCCACCCGCCTTGGGCAAACAACACCACACCCTCATCACCAATCTCCCCCACGATAATCAATGAGATACCGAACATGCATGCTAACAGTCTCTTCTCCTCTCTCTCCAGTCCCGAGCTTTTCTCCGTGCGATGACCGATGACCACTCCAACCCCAACTGTCCTATCAAACTGGCCCACGGAACCACGACGTTGGCCTTCCGTTTCCAGGGCGGCATTGTACGCCGACACTCCTGCCATCCATCACCATCGTCTCATCTCCGCTAATCCATCGGCCTTCTAGATCGTCGCCACCGATTCCAGAGCCACCGCCGGAAACTGGATTGCGAGTCAGACAGTGAAGAAGGTTATCCCCGTGTCGCGACTGAGCCGGGGTGAGGATAAGCCGACGGATGCCCCGACGCCTGGTCTCCTGGGCACCATGGCCGGAGGTGCTGCGGTAGGTGTCTGTCAGGATGATACGGAGACGCATGGTGCTGATAAGACCTCCAGGATTGCCAATATTGGTTGAGATATCTGAGCCAGCAGTGCACCCTTCACGGTAAGCGTCCATTGACCGGTCACCGCTATTCGTGTCTTCTAACACCAACCAGAAATCCGTCACAAGCGCCGTATCACCGTTGCCGCCGCTTCCAAGATCCTCGCCAACCTGACATACGCCTACAAGGGATACGGTCTCAGCATGGGAACCATGTTAGCAGGCGTACGTCGACCTTCTTCCCCTTCCCGCCTCGCCTACTCTTCTTTCCAACCGACAACTAACAATTCACAACAGATGACCCCCCAAGAAGGCCCCGCGCCTACTACATCGACTCCGACGGCACCCGTCTCCCCGGAAACCTCTTCTGTGTCGGCTCCGGTCAGACCTTCGCCTACGGTGTGCTGGACGCCAACTACCGCTACGACCTGACCGAAGAAGAGGCCCTCGAGCTCGGACGACGAAGCATTCTGGCCGCTATGCACCGTGATGCCTACTCTGGTGGTTTCATCAACCTGTACCACGTCAAGGAAGAGGGATGGGTGCACCACGGCTTCAACGATATGAACCCGATCTTCTGGAAGACGAAGCTGGAGAAGGGCGAGTTCTCGAATGTCACGTCGGAGCTGTAGGGATAGTCGGTGTAATGGGTGTGGCTTGCTACATGGTGAATATGATACGTTTGTGTTTCTCTTAGGCATAAGATAGGTTAAGATATTCCGGTTTTTTCTTATCTCCACCATTTGCAGACGTAAATATTAGGATAGAAAATGTCTAATCGGGGAGAAAGGGAGAAGGCAAGAAAAATACAATAATGCTATTGAAATGATAAACATATCCCAAACAAAGCGACGACATCAATAAATACATCCAAAGGTCAGTCCAGTCAATGCTCAAAACGCTCCCATCTATACAGATCAATGACTTTTTTCCATATCTCCAAACTCAATTAAATCTTTTTCACATACTCCCCCCTCCGGAGTCTCCTCAATTATCCACCCAGAACTTCATCCGGATACCCATCGCCGCCAACTCCACATCCAGATACCGCAGCACACCCGGCACAGCAACGACCGTAACATCGTCACCGCCGACGAACCGCCGTCCATCGCCGTCCTCCCAGGTAACGGCACGAGAGTCATTGAAGGCCGCCTCGCGCGCGCAACGTCTACACCGGACAATACTTCCGATCCCACCCGCGCCACCGGAGCGGTCCTGCTTGGGCGCAGTCGTCGTCCCGTTCGCCGTCGGGGCAGCAGACGCGGCAGCCGCAGCCGCAGCCGACGCCGCGGCCGCGCTATACCGGGCCATCTACTGTTCGACCCCTGAGCGGGAGCCGCAACCTGCGTGGACAGGAACGAGCCACAGCAGCGACACAGCCAGGCGCGCTGGGTGTCGGAGCAGTTCATCAGACGGTCCTGGAGGAGGAAGGCAGCGCCGTGGGCAATCAGCGAATCGCGCTCCATCTCTCCGACACGGATACCACCACCCTTGGCACGGCCCTTGACGGGCTGGCCGGTCAGCGAGTTCACCGGACCGGTGGTACGGACCTGGAACTTGTCGTTCACCATGTGACGCAGACGCTGGTAGTGGACGACGCCGATGAAGATGTCGGCGGCGAACTCCTTGCCCGTGATGCCGGAGTAGAGCGGCTCGTTGCCGAAGTAGTTGTAGCCGGCTTTGCGGAGTTGTTCGCCGAAGAAGTCGGTTGCGGTTTCTTTCGGAGAATTGGAACGGCGTGCAGTCTTGTGGGTGGCCGTGGAGGCGCCTGCTTTGCCGGCCATGGATTCGATCATTTGGGCGATTGTCATACCTGAGGTTTACTTGTTAGTTTCGTTTCTTGGACGAGTTTCAGGGGAGACTCACGAGAGGGGAAAGCGTGAGGGTTGATGATGAGATCGGGCTGGATGCCGCTCTCGGAGAAGGGCATGTCGACGGCCGGCCACAGCTGCGAGCACACACCCTTCTGACCGTGACGGGAAGAGAACTTGTCACCGATGACGGGCTTACGCGGCACGCGGTACTTGACGCTGATGGACTGGCAGGGCTCGAGACCGGTCTCGGCACCCATAATGCGGATGCTGTCGATGTAGCCCTCCTCGGCATCCTTGTACTTGATGAAGTGGGTGAGACCGTCGACGTTGATGTACGAGTCCGTGGCGGCGTCGTAGCGGACGGTGTGCCAGGCAGCGACGACAGTGCCCTCGCGCACGCGGGCACCGATATGCGGGAGACCGTCCTCGTCGATGGTGTTCCGCCACTCGGCCTTGATCTCGCCGCCGGGAGCGAAACCGAACAGCTTGGTCACATCGCGGCGGGACTTGCTGCGGCGGGAGTCCTTGTCGTCGAGGGCGTGGATCTTGGTCTTGTAGATCGTACCGTGACCGAATCCGCGCTCGTGGGAGGATTTGTTGATGATCATTGCGTCGTCCATGTCGTAACCGGTGTAGGATATAATGGCCACCACAGCGTTGGTGCCGTTGGGGAAGTTGTCCAGACCGTAGGCGTTGTAGAGAGGCGGCCGCACAATGGGCGTCTGACCAGTCTGCAGCCGGTAGAGCTTGTTGTCCGTGCGGAAGTCGATGGCCGTGCCGGGCGTACCCATCGTCTGCTTGCTCATCTGACACTGGTACATGTTACGGGGAGACTGGTTGTAGTCGGAGAAGGGCGTCATGTTGGCGACGATGGAGAGGATGTTGGTGGGGGTGAATTCGATGTGAGTCGAGATACCGGGGAGGAGGTCCTGAGGCAAACAGGCGATCTCCATGAACGGCTGCTCGAAGGGTCCGACGTAGTCGAGCTTGTCGAGGAGCAGGTACTTGACGGGTCGGAACATCCGCGCTGACTGTGAGAAGATGTAGACACCGGGGTACTGGCCACCGGCGGAGTTGGGAACATAACCAATCTCCAGCTCCTTGGGAACATCGTGCATCTCCATCACCTTCCAGTATCGCAGGGTATCCGCAACGGTACGGGCCTGCTTCGGAGAGCAGTACCCAACGACACGGCCGTCGACCTGGACAGGCACACTCTCTTCGAGAGAGACGGAGGAGTTGGAGCGTACGCCAAGCTGAACCAGCAGTTTGGGGAGGTGGGACACGTTCAGGTCACTCGTAGAGATGAGACACTTGTGCGCAAGATGGTTGAGCAGACCACAGGGCGATCCATCAGGAGTGTGGACGGGGCACAGGAAACCCCAACTCTCGGGCAGAAGCTTACGCACAGTAGTTGTCTTCAGCTGCGCGAAGAAACTACCTCTGTGAATCATACGGAAATGACTGATGAAACGGTAGAAGTTGATCTTCTCTGCCATGACCGTGTAACCCGACGTTTGTTGCAGATCCAGACCCGTGGGACTGACGAGGTTACCGGTCGACAAGAAGTACTCGAGGGCACCGCCGAGGTTCTCGTTGGACCTCTTCACCACCTTGGCCAGGAAGTCTTTCTGGAATGCCGGGTCGGTGAACCTAGCGCCGTGGTTGCGGTTGCTCCAATCCCGCAGGATCGGAGCAAATGATCGGACCCATTCCTCCAGACGTTCCTTCAAGATCATTCCGTACAGGAATCCACCGAGGAGAACCTCCTGGTTGGAGACAGCATCCGGGTTGTCGGGAGCACAGTCACCGGCGACCAGAGCGTACAACTTGCGGATCATGAACATGATCATCTTGAACTTGTCGTAATCCTGTGTTTCGGACACATTCTGGTTGCCCAGGTGAGGCAGGACAATCTTGCGCAGGAACTCCGTGCCTGCGTCTTCGTTGGACGTGTCAGCCGGAACACTGAGGACAGGCTTGAACTTCTCTCCGAGGTAAGCGCGGCAGCTGGAGCGGGTGTGCACGTTGTATCCCTTATATGTACGCAACAAAAGCTCCACACGATCGGTGACGAAGGTGTTCTTGACGCCCTCAGACGAGGCACCACCGACAATGCCTTCGTAGATTTCGCGGTCGTTGGTCTCCACCAGGGCCTTCAGGATCATCATGACGGGGACCAGGAACTCGTTCTTTCTCCAGGAGAAACGGAATGTCACATTTCCGTCGCTGAGGTAGTGTAGGACGTTCGTCTGCGAAGTCTGATCAGGGCGCACTGATCGGATCTGCACACCAAACTTGGTGTAGGTGTGACCACGCTTCACGAAGGAGTTACGGATGATGGCCATGGGGAAGTTCCGCTTGCCGACAATCAGCATACGGATGAGTTTTTCGTTTCCGTTGACGATGAAGTAACCGCCCAATTCCTCCGATTCTTCCTTGTGCTGGACGAGGTCTTCGGGGGTCGACTTTTCGAGGTGACACCGGTTGGTCTGGGGGATTTCTGTACGTTAGTCCCTCCAATTCAACTAATCAGCCAGAAAAGTCAATCTACTCACCCGGAGCATGATAGGAACCTGACCCAGCTCCCGAATAGACTCCTGCCAATCGCCATTGTTGACCTGGTACTCGAGACGAGCGCGCAGCTTGCCACGGTACGTCGCGTGACGTTCTCTGCACTCGGACGGGTAGATGTTACGGTTGCGAGTGGTGAACTTATTCGTCGGGGGAATGGCGGGCTTCTCGAGGAAAACTTCGCGGATGCGGACGTTCAGCTTGTTGCGCTTGGGGGGTCGTCGGCCCTCCGCCTGGCGAGCACGCTTCTGTTCGAGGGTCTCGACCTCGCCATCGAGGAAGGTCTTGGTGCCAATGTCCTTCAAACCAGCCTCCAGGACCCTGCTGCCGTCGAAGAGCGCATTGAAGGAATCGACATGCGGCTTGATAGCGTCGGCGAGCGACGGATAGGCGGTGCGGTCGCTGGGAGGATGTTTGAAGAGCCGCTCCCGTCGGAGGGTGTCGAAGTCGACGGCCCAATTGGTGTCCGTCTTTGCGGGAGCCATGGTGTGTATGTTGGGAGAGCAAGGCTCGCGAGGAAGTGCTGGGACTTGCAAAGAGCAAAATTGAAGCCGCTCGTCGGGGAAATTTTTCGAGGTGGACCCGGCGGACAGATATCATCACGTGTTGATACAACGGTTGTCTTATGTAATTTGTGCCTCAGGCAGAAAATTTATTGTCTATCTATATCCTCCTCACCTGGGGTTCTCTAGAATACAAATCCACTTAGGCTCTTCTGTGACTCCAACTCCCACGCCCGCGTGATGAAGCGCTCCACCTTCTCCGTATCCACGACGCCCCCGTAGGTGGTGAGCGCCCGCGCCTTTCTCTCCAGCTCGGATCTATAAGTTGATCAACGTCAGTAGCTAATTCCCACAATGTAAGATGGCAACGTTGGGGTTCTCACTTGGTCAATGACAGTTCCGGATCACCCTTGCAAAACTCAACCGACTCCGTGAGCTTGCGTCCATCCTTACAAGTGACGATGACCGTTCCCTGCCAGCTCTCGGGGAACTTCGAATCAATCTCTGCATCGAGTTCCATCGTCACCCGGTTCTGGAATTCGCGCAGAGAAGCATCCTGCAAGTCCGCCTCCGTGAAGTCCGTAATCATCGCCTGTTTCTTCTTCGCCGCAATAGCGAGCACAAAGCCCATGGAGAACTTGCTCTGGTGGACGGTCTCGCCTCTCCCGCTCAATCCCAGTACGTTGAGCGCAGCCTGATAGGTGCGGGTGACGACAGATTCGATATCGTCAAATGCAACCTGATGCTTCTCCATCAAGTTTAGCAAGGCGTCGACACTGGGGTGGGTGTGTCGGCAAGACGCATGCCACTTGAAGCTGGAGCCTTGAACGGCCCAGTCGGTGCCCAGGTCCTTGTCAATGGTTTCGGAATCCGTCTGGCCCGGAACCAGGGCCACGCCCATACCCTTCGACCCTTCCAGGACATCCCGAGGTCCTAAAAGGCCATCGCGGGCCGTGTAGGCGGCGAAGATGCCGTCGAAGCATGCCTTTGCGGTGTGAACCTGCTTCGAATGGGTAGCATCCAGAAGGAACTGCCACAGACCCGCGGCCTGGGTACCGGCGGTCCCGATAGCGGCCAGCATTTGTTCAGCGTTCAGATGCAGGAGTCGAGCTACGGCGGCGGCAACTCCAAGCACACCTCCGGTAGCCGTCGAATGGAATCGCTGTTAAATCCTCGGTCAGTAGCATTCTCTCTGCTAGTGACATGGGCCCGTGCATACCTCGTAATGGCTCTTGCCCATGTATTGTCCAGCGCGACAGCCGACCTCGTAGCCGACAACGCAAGCCGTAATGAATTCCATACCATTGGCGTTAATTTCCTGCGCGACGGCAAGCGCAGCGGGGAAGATGACGGTGGCCTAGACAACCATGTGTCAACGGTGGGCTCCAACCCGACATAGGAAGATCAGAAGGACGTCTTACCGGGTGCATGATGCTGCGGTTGTGCAGATCGTCCTGCTCAACAACATGAGAAGCAGCCGCATTGATCAAACTGGCGAACGCTGGGCTTGTCGTCCACTTCAGCTCGCCATCAACCAGCTCACTCTTCCCCGTTGTCGGACCCATCTGCGAGGCGAATCGCGCGATGGCAACGACAGCGGGGTGGCTCCGTCCGGCAATACAGCAGGCCAGCCAGTCGAGGAACAGCTCTTTCGTCCGCTGGACGGCCTCCGGGGGGATTTGCTGGTACTCCAGGCCGGCAGCCCATTGCGCCAGGCGCTCGGTTCGAGTCTGAGATTGGGTCATGGTGTTCGGTGGGGGGAGGGTACACGCGGGGGATCGGTGGGCGTTGAAGACGGGGCTGGGGAATCGTGGGGATATAAAGGCCGGTCATACACCCGTCGCATCGTGAAGTGCTCTGGTATGGGTTCTGATTCGGTGGTATACAGCCGATTTCCGCGGCGGGGGAGGAAATGCCGAGGTGAGGGTGCCTTTATGCTGCCCCTCCATCCCCACACGGCCCCGCTTGGAGACGATATAGCATCTGTCATTGATTTACCAACCAGTGCAAATGATGATAGCATTGGATGTCAGTCTCTTTTATGACATTGACGTCAATACATCAATGGAGCTACAACTATGCGCCACGGCATATGGTGAAATATGCAAAGTACCCGTAACACAGCACCGAGTAAATTCAATCCCACATTCCGGGTCATGTCGACATCCACCAGCCAATAATGTCCCTTGACTAACTACCTGGTACTGATCAATTGGGACTGACACATAGTGGAATGCAAATGTGACAGGCAACGTCGATGCGTTCATAGCACAATCTGTCTACGGTCCAAGGGGAGTCCGACTTCAAGATATATCAACAAGATCGAGGGAAAAGATATCCCATGAAAAGTCCTGCTGCATCACTCGCGGTCACTGTCTCTACAGCGAGCCCCATCAGATACTCAAGCCTATGTTTTCACTGACAGCTTGATACGACTGGTCGTACAGGCTGTTGAGGGTGCCAGCTCAGGCCACTGACAATCGTGAACCCTTGACGGTGACTAACAGCTGCGCATTAGTCTTACACCTCATCCACAGAGGCCTCCGCAGAGGACTATGCGTGTGGCACCAGTCTGCCAGATCTTTATCACACCGGAATGTGTCTCAAGTTCTGCAGTCCTCATTGCCATCCACTACTCGGGCACATACCGACCACTGCGTGAGACTCAACTCCACGCAGCGGAGAATTACCTCCAGCTGACCTTGAACTTACTCCCCGATGACTGAGTCCATACAAGCCTCCCATCTCTGACGGTGATCACCCCGAAAGCATCTTCGAGAATCCAAGGGGTCCGACGGGATTTCACGGCGTCGTTGGCTGGCAGTCCACCGAATTGGCGCCTGAACCTTATCCCCTTGATGACGACGGCGCACCTCTGAATGAATTGCTGGAGGACCGCGACTGGCGGACGTCCACACCCTCTTTCACGATGAGTCTGGAGACAGGGCCAATCGCACGGGGAGTACGTTATTCTTGCAGATGTCATTAGTGTCGCTATACCGGCATCTCATGCACAAGGAGGTCTGTGACTCTCCAAGCCATTGAAGGCCATAAATCCATCTGCTTTCAGTTCGGTTTCCTCGCCCAGAACCTTCTGACAGACGGTGAAGCCACGTATTTGGCTCTGTTACCGAATCAGCCGTGGGAGCAGAGGGAGCAGTGGGAGCAGTGGCACATCCCACGACTTTGCTTCGGACAGTATCTCCACTGGGATGGTTTTCGTGGGAGATACTGGATTGGATAGGACCCAAGGTGCCATCCTCTCGATGGCTGATGCGAGATGCAAGGGAGCTCCTAGGCCGCCAGGTTTGGGCACGAGGCTGGGAGAGAAATCGGGGAGCCAGGACGGAGTTGCTAGGGAAGCATGCGCGCAACTGGGAGGAGGTCGTGGGGTTAGCGAGCGCATGGCCGTGGGGAGAGTACGGGAGAGGACTAGGTAAACGGAAAGACGAGCTGAGGCGGCTGGATATGATCTATCGGATCTATTGACATGGATACCCTGGGGCTCACGTGGGCTGGGGGGGAAAGCGGAGCGAAAGTGCAGAACGGGGGCCAGTATTATTACGAGGGCAGCCTGAGGCTAAGCGCCATGGAGGGTGAGGGTCATGCGTCCACGGGTGCCTCCACCGTGTACATCTCCCGTTGCACCTCCGTAGCCGCTGAGAGACGGAGACGACGGGGAGAACACGAAACACGAAATGAAGGGGAAAGACCATAGACATAAAAGAAACGGAAAGAAAAAGAACAGGAAGGAAAAGCACAGAAACCAGACGGTGAGGAGCATCCGACGCAGTGGACCTGGAAGCGCTCCCGCTTGGGCCCTGGCAGCCAAATCTCCCGTCTGGCTCAGCTCGCTCCCACTACTCCCTCTGCTCCCACGACTACGACGACCACCACGACTACAACCCTCCGGCTGGTGTCGGTCCCAACCAGCACCCTTACCCTCAGGTCACTCACCTCCTCTGTTTCGTCGACACGCCCTCGCAGCCGCTTGGATCCCCGTCCCTCTGCCGAGCGAGCGCCTTTTCATGAGCCCACCCCCCACTCGCCCGGCCACCACGCTGAATCCTTATCCTAACCTGCCCGGTCCTGCCCTGGCGCTCCATATCTGTCGTCACACCGCCAAGGATCCCAACGGTGTCGTCGTCGGAATTTGAATTCACCTCTTCTGGCGCCGTTCTTCTTCCTTTCTTTCTTTCTCTCTCTCCCTCTCCCGGGTGTCTCCCCTTCTGTTCCTCTTCGATCGCTCCAGGGTCGCGGTACCCTCTCGTCCACGGCACCATGGCGGGCATCTTTCGCACCATCTATGACTGCTCCTCCGGATGTTCTGGTAAGTGGGCCGCGCTTCCAATAAGTGACCCGGAAAATAGTCCCTTTGTTCCCCCCGGGCCGTCCCCGCAACCACAAGAATGTTAATTAATCGCTCGCAGGGCCACCGAGATGGATGTCACCATGATCGGGCTGCAGAATGCGGGCAAGTCCTCGTTGCTGCGTGTCCTGGCGGTATGTCTTGTCGTCTCCCCTCCCCGCATCGCTCCGTTCGACCTCGCTAATCCGATATATGCGCAACCGTAGGGCGGCGAGTTCACCATCGAGTAAGTCTCCGTCGCGGTTGGATATGGTCGCATTCGCTAAGTCGCATCCAGTTCCATCCCCACCATCGGCTTCAACACCAAGCGCGTGCAGAAGGGCCATGTGACGCTGAAATGGTGGGTACCGTCCGGCCTCCTCCCGCCCCTTGCGCTGCTAATCGTCGTCATCCAGTTGGGATCGGGGGGCCAGCCGCGGTTTCGGCCCATGTGGGAGCGATATTGTCGGGGGGTCAACGCGATCGTGTAAGTCCCCCTCCTTCGTCGGTAGTCGTGTGATGCCTCCGCCACTAACCGCCGACGCTCGACCATCCAGCTACATCGTGGATGCGCCGACCGCCCCGCCTTGCCGGTAGCGACGGACGAGCTGCACGACCTGATGAGCAAACCCGCGCTGGACGGGATTCCCCTGCTGGTCCTGGGGAACAAGTCCGACCTGCCGAACAAGCTCTCGGTCGACGAGATCATCGAGGCGATGGACCTCAAATCCATCACGCACCGCGAGGTGAGTGCTATGGAATCAGCGCCAAAGAAGAGACCAACCTGGATGCGGTCTTGCACTGGCTGATCGCCCGTGCCAGCCGATGAGCGATCACTTTCTTCCTCCTGCCTTCCTCTTGCCCTCCTTTGTCCGATTATTTCAGTCTTTCGTTTCGGCCCTGTGCTTCTGCTGGATTTTGTGTAGATTCCCCAAGACTACGGCTCGCAGCCTCCGATGTAATGACGTGACGATGTGAACCCAGACACATTTGACTGGAGCGTAACGGAGTATTCATCCATTCTTTATTCACGATTTTTTTTCCTGCCATCTGAGTATTCGTTTGTGTATGTGTATGTTTGTTGGATATGTTGGGATCTCTCGTTCAGCCGAGTCACTTGTTCTCCGCGACGGACGGAACAGGTTTTGTGTATTGTACGGATACCTAGGTGTCAGTTTGTCGAGCGCAACGACGCTCCAGAATGAAGTCGAGAAAGAGAACCCTTCCTCAGGGTTGAAACGACCCAATCTCCCTACCAAATCAGCTAGTCAGTCCGCCAGCCACAAAGTTAGTACACCAAACAGCAGTGAGCAACGGCATTCAGTCGGCTTGAGGCTGGGAAACCACAACGAGAGGGACGCAGCGACACAAACGCAAACAACAGCAAGTCAGCCAGATTGCGAGACGGTAAGAGGGAAAGGAAAGGAGAGGAAGGAAGAGGAGCGACCGGGTTAAGAGCGGACATCGCGTCGAACACACAGACCAAGTGATGCGTTGGCAATGCAGATGCGAAGACGGGAACTAAGGAAGCCCTGCTGGCCAACCGGGGGCTGTCATAGGCTCCCGCCACGAGACCCGGTCATCGTTTGCGTAACAGACGGGGAGGTCGCGGTGGCGGGGGTGGAAGGGGGTACGTTCTTCTTCTTCTTCTTCTTCTTCTTTTCTTCTTCTTCTTCTTCTTCTCTTCTTCTTCTTCTTCTTCTTGTTGGGGTGGATGATTTGGGGTCATGAGTTTGGGGGGATTTTTTGTAGCTGGACTAGAAGATTTGTCTACCTACCTACAAGCGACCTTCATATTTATTGTAGCTTATAATTTAGAAAGGTATTCTCTTTAGAATATAATTCTAGTCTGGAATAAAACCGTTGATGTGAAAGTAGTAGTAGAATGGTGAGTCCCTGTCCCAGCAGCAGTGTAATCAAGCTCTAATGGGGATCTCTGGTGATTTTTGTATAGATACCTGAGCTACGGGAGTGTTCTAACCCCCAAATAGACATCACTACCAAGCTCACCTAATACATTCCTGGAATGTATCCCTTGCTTTGTGGTAACACAACTATAATAAATATCTTCTAGTGCTAATAACTTAAGTGTCTGATTCTTATGACCTAAAATCTGTCGACCACTGACATGTAGTGTTTTAGAAAATGTTACAGCAGGTACTGCAACAATGAGCCTGAGCCTTCAATTACCATCATGTCCTCTACTGTATACTATCTTCCCCAACATGCTATCATCTCCATCTCAGATTCACCATCACCCCGAGAAGCCAGCTTCCGACAACTCGACACAATAGCCAGTCAATCTGGAACTGATATGATGAATTGGGCCACAATTGCGCCGACGGAGTGAGTTTAACATCTATAGTCTAGTGCCTATCCATCTAACTTCCATAATTGCAACCACAAATTCTGACAACAGAAGAATAGAACGCTCTGTAGATGAACTGGAAACAATTGCCACTGATAGCCCAGAACTTTCCTACTCTGAATTCATCGCAGAATCGGCTGTCTCGGCTGTACAAATGTGAAGGAAATAATCACCTTCCAAGACCTGCGCAATCATAGTCGTCTCGAGGGATGTCACGGAGATTGACTACTGCGGATACAAGGTCATGAGTAGCACGGTGCCTTTATGTGGTATCGCAGTGCTGCAAATTTCGAAGATTATGGATTGTGGGCATTTCGACTCCCATGCTACCAATCTCAGTGTACACTGCTTGAATGAGGCCATGCGATTCGCTTATGGTCAGGTAAGTCCTCCTTTGATCATCAAACGGCAACGAGAAGTGACACTCCCAGAGCGAACCAGCCTCGGGACCCTGGCTTTATCGATGGAATGGACGACTATCAGAGAGCATGCTCAATGTCTAATCTCTCCACGATCGAGGACATACGGCTCGCATTTCGGAACGACACGGGATATATCGGCATGATCCCCGAGATCGAGATTCTGGGCACGTACGCTGCCCTTCTATACCACTGTAGTCATCTCCGGAAGTCGCACATATAGTTGTTAGAGATTCGGAGCATAGTGGTAGCTCCCGACACAGGCATCATCATGAACAATGAGATGGGAGGTAAGATATCCCTTCCCATGTGTCGAATCCGAATCCTTTGGTTACCTACCTAGGTAGTTATACCCACTGGTGATAACACTCAATCAGATTTCTCTGCCCCAAGTCCACCAACCCCTTCGGTGACCTCCCCTCTGAAGCGAACCTCGTCCGCCCCAGAAAACGGCATCCCTCGTCCAGACATCAGCCATAGGAACCCACCCAATGGCACACTATCCTTCATTACTGGCGCAGCTGGGGGGGTTCCAGATAACCGCCGCACCGTTCAGACGATCATCAATGTTGTCAACGGATGTCAGAGATGGAAGCCTAGCACAGCCCCAGCTAGATGACCAGCTTAGCCCGAACCAGATCGAGTTCGACTTCGCAGCAGACTCGAAGCTCATCCGGCAACACTGATCGGCTGACCACTCGATCTCACTGGTGCCACCCACGCCACATGATGACCGCGAACCTCCATAAACGCAACCGTCTTGTCAAACTCATACTCGAGGGAGTATAGTTCTGGGGAATCTGTTGTCTAAATTCCAAGGCGAGACAATGTCTCCTGTCCAATGGTGGCAGTGGACCAATTGGAACAACACCTAGAGAGAAATATTCCATGGTATCATCTACGATCCATCGAGCTGTCACAGCCGACATTCGAGCCGACACACTACACAATGCCCGATCGATCGACATACGTAATACGATCGATGATTATGGATCTTCCTGTCGGTTGGTATGGAAACTAATCGTGCCATGGATGTGAGACAGGTCTGGGAGAAGATTGATAAGCACTGCTCAGCCACCTTTGATGCGATACTCATCGGCACGCGAACCGAGTTGAACCTTCTGTCGTATACACAGCACCCCGACGATGCCGTAAAAGGTACGTAGTGAGCACTGCCACTGGAAGACACCGCTAGTCATGTTCCTACAAACGCCACAGATGCCGTGGCGACGGGGTGATTGGATTGGCCAAGTGGCTCCGCTGGGGGTGGTCCACGCGAGAGATCGGCGCAGATGACGAGATGGGCATGCCATGTCTTGACTGTCACCACGGCTTCTCGGTCAATTGGGTTCGGGTGACTGTTGGCGCGATGGTGCTAACGGCGAGGAAGTCGGACTGGGGCACTATGTATAGGGCTGTTCATCTGAAACTTTCGGGTGGGTCCCACTGGGATTCAGTGGACTTGCCGAGGCCGGTGAGTTGCCACGAACTTGGCTGCTGACTTGGCGGGGAGGTGAGGAGTCGGGAATGCATATGGATGACCGTCCAAGAGGAGTTAACGGATATTGCGTCGGCGGTGGGCAATGGATTATTGGGATGAGGAATAGTGTCAGGTAAGGCTGAGGAAATCCTGCCGATCAGGCGATCCACCGACAGGAGCTCCGGACTCCGACCAGGATCGATATTATTGCTGAGGCATGGGAACCATGGGACGGGGGAGAGCGCGAGGCGCAGAGGAGTGGATGACTCCATCGCTGAGGTAACGGTGATTAACTGGATGCGGGAGTACATACTATGTAGTGGTGGTGACAGACAGAAGAGAGTCGCCAAGGCCCGTGCCCAGAGGAATTATTGCTGCTGCTTCCCTTGCCAGCCCTTTCTTTCACCCTCCCCTCCGCTTTCTTCTCTCGTTTCTTCTCTCCCTTCTCGCTCGCCCGGACGTTCTTCCTCCCTCCTGCTCCATCCCCATCGTTGATCTTCTCCTACGCTCGCCCCTGCTCAGGCCCCTCGTCCCTCCGCCGTCCCGCCCACGTCCACAACTTCACCCCTTCCTCCCTCCGTTGGGGTCCGTTGCGCTCTCCAGATCGACAGCCCTGCAGCCACCGTCGCATCGACGTCATTCTCCGCTCCATCGTCACCTCCCACCATGAGCGACCTCTACCCCCGTCAGCGCTGGTAAGTCTTATTTGATCTTCCATCCCGGGACAGCGATGAACGACCCCCCGAAACAAAGAAACAGGCCGGTCGCTAACACTCGGGCTCTGCAGTGGCTACACAGCAGACGGGCGCTACATCTGTCGCAACAACAGCTGGTATGACTGGGGCCGCTGGGTCGCCTTTGCCGTCATCGTCGGCTGCGCTTTCATCATCTTCTTCCTCTTTGCGTACGTTTCTCTTAAACTATGTGCTCATTCAAGCCATCAACTAACGGTCGCCATAGATGCTACAACGCGCGCCGTCGTCGCACGCGCGGACTGCGGCCTCACCCGGGCACCGCCTGGATGGCCGGACCGCCCCCGGCCTACAATCAAACACAGCAACCACCGCAACAGACGTATTATGCCGACCCCTACTTCCAGCAACCCCCGCCGCCGCAGTCACCCCGCAACCGCAAAGCTATGGCTACTTTGGAGGACAGCCACAAGGAGGTCAAGGGATCGAACTGCAAAGCCCGCAGAATGCCTATACGCAGCCCGGCGACCGGGTGTATTCCCCGCCAACGGGACCGCCGCCAACGCACGGAAAGGCGTAGGGGAGCGGCGGTGAGGCGTTGGTGAATGACTGAAAAATACGATAAACCGAAGAACCCCCTCATAACGCAACCCACGGATGGGAACGGTTGGGTTCCGGAGAGGCTGGACGGATGGCTGTTTCCATGTGACTGGACTCTTTTCTCTCGCTACTGGCATCGGCGTTTTTGGGATATCCTTGCGCGTGGCCCGACCGAGCGCAGGTGGCATGTGTGATGTGTTTTATTACTGGATTTCAGATTTACGCTCTAAATAATGCTCATGACCCTCCCCTCTTCTGTTCGTAGAGCCGATGGAAGAACCGTCCTTTCGGCTGGACTGGGTCCAACGGACGCTAAAATCCTTTGGGTCGTTTAGAGTCTTTCCCAACTCTTCTAACCTACAGAGTACCGGTGCTAAGGTCGTCTGGATGGAGCCTGTTCTCCGGGGTAAGACATTCCGATCGATACCTAGGTAGATTAGCCCGTCTAGAGCGTTCGTCTCGAACCACATACTAGCATGGATCCGGATTCTCAGAATCTATCTCCCGAGGCCATGATGCATGCAGACTGATCGATGAAAAATGAGTTTGGTTCCTGCCATCTCCACGGTGGAACACCCTCGCCTGCCAATGAGATGCCCTCGGGGTCAGTGATCGGCCCTCCAAGTGGATAAGCGAGTAAAAAAAGAACCCCCAAACGAAGAAAAGGAACGCGACCGACCAAAGCGAACCGTTTTGAGGCCAGGGTCGGGGGAGATTGATTGCGATGGGCGCTTTGGCTCGTTCGCCCGAGCGCTGATCCCCGCGTCTCTCTTCTCCATCACCGACGACTCTCTCGCCAACCCTTTTTCTCGCTTTTCTTCTTCCCTCCTCCTCCTCCTCCTCACCCTCCCTTCCTTTCGTGCCCGGTGCCTCGTCGCCTTTTCAATCGTTTCGCTCGTCCCTCCTTCGGTCGGAGAAATCTCCTGGCCCCTCCCTCACCTCATCCCGCCCACCCTTGGAGGCGGTGCACTGCCGGTCTTCGGGTCTCCGCTCTCTCCCTCCCACTGTCGCTATCCATCTTCCCAGTCCCTCTCTCCAACACGCGTGTTCCAGTCGCTCGATCTTCGACCATCAGCAGCAACTTCCTTACGGCGCATTGCTCCCAGACGTACCTGCAGCCCCCTCGCTGCACGCCTCTGACGCAACACCGCCCTGGCTCCACGTGGAAAACGTGTCGAGCTTATCGTCAAGGGTTGACCGTATAAAGATCTTCGCTCCCAGTCGGTACATGCCGCGTCGACAATTGCTATCAGTAGTCCATGGTTGCAACTGCGCGGTGCTGCTTAACCCGTCCGAACGACTTTCCCTGGGGCCAGATACAGTGGGGTCAGTCCGCATCTCAGGCAACCATAATCCGACATCATGAGTCCCCGGCTGGGTACTCCCCGAACCCCCTGTGGGCGCGCAACATCGGCGATGACCTCAAGTCCGTCCCCGAAACCCTGTCCAGTTGGGAATTGTATGGCCAAGTCCTACTGCAAGTACGTTGTCGTCCTCTCCGGCAATCCTCCCCAGCCTAACCGTCGGTAGATGGCCTGTGATCGTTGCGATCATCGTGGGCGGCGTCATTGTGTCTCCGTCCTCGCCTGTATCATCAACTGCATGTGCTGTGGCATCCAGTGCTGCCGATGCTGTGGCTGCTGCTCATGCTGCTGTCCCAAGCCCCGAAACAAGGGTCCCAAGTATCAGGATGACCCGTACCATCACGCTCCTCCGCCTCCCATGCCCCCGCCGTCCAACCCAGTCTACCAGCCGTCGCCTGCACCTCCAGTCTATCGAGGACAGCAGCAAGTGGCGCGATTCGATTCACCCAAGAGTCCGACTCCCAAAATCAACGAGGATGCGCTGCCCGCCATGCCCACCTGGGACAGTGCGGTGAACCGACGGGTGGAAGACAAGGAGGCTCACTCCGAGGCCATGGAGATGGAGCCGTTGAACCCGGTCCATAACCAGGGGCCTCGCCGGATGCCTCGAACCCCCACAATAACCCGGACTACATGGGGCTCCCGCGCCCATCCGCACCGGCACGTCCTCCAGCTATTACCCCGAATCTCGCGCATACGAGACCAGAGCACGTACCCGCTTCGCTCCGGGTGGTGGTGTT
>JASHHO010000060.1:0-137043 GCA_039763685.1 Aspergillus micronesiensis | reverse complement strand
ACCCTAACCCTAACCCTAACCCTAACCCTAACCCTAACCCTAACCCTAACCCTAACCCTAACCCTAACCCTAACCTAACCCTAACCCTAACCCTACCCTAACCCTGCATCCTTTTCAGGCACCTAGTTCTGCCTAGGGCCTAGGGTCCGACAATACTTTATAGTAAAATAAGCTATAATCACTCTACTTAGTTATTAGTAATATTAAGAATATAATAAAAAAAGGAAATTAGCCCTAAAAGACATAGAATAAAAGAAAAAAAACAGAAATAACTTACTATTTTATAATAAAAGGATATTAGAGAAGAGAAAAATAAAGTATAAATAAAAGATCTATTATAAATTATTCTAGCTACCTATATTATCCTAAATTATAGGATACCTAACCTATATTATTATTATAATAATCCCTACTCTAGCAACTATACTATAATAAAATAACCTAGTATATATCTATACTATAAAATAGCACTATAAAAAGCTATAATAATACTAAATAGGATAAAGAAGCTAAATAAAGTAATATAAATAAGAATTACAATATTTAAAATAATATAAAGCTATACCTAGGATACTAAGAGTATAGAAGTAACCTATAGATAAAATAGCTAGTATACCTATTATTTATATACCTAAGGTACTATACTATACTATAAAATTATATAATAGTATATATTACTACTATAAGTCTGTAATATTAAAGCCCTGGGGCAGGGCTTTTAGAGAAGGGAGATAGTATTAAATACTATACCTTAGGAGCCTAAATATGTAGGCTACTACAGGTTAGTTAGTTGCCTACTAGGATTAACTAAGCTAGGTATATGTGACCTAGTATATGTGATCCTATGCTACTATACTTTAAGGAGGGAACACCGCTAGCCTCCTCTAAGACTAGTAATTAGTTATTATATAATCTAGCACCTACCATTCCTAGTTACCATACCTAATATATTATTTTATGACCTCACCGCTATCTACCGCACTTAACATTCAGCAGAAAAATTAGGTCTTTAAAGCTTAGGATACTGTATCTAGAGACCCAGGGCTTTCTATAGTTAGACTATTATATATGCTCTATTATAGTATTCTAATTATTATATTTAGGGGTATACTAGGGTTAGGTATCCTAATCCACCTAGTAATTAGTTTTATATAGAAATACAATTGGTTAGTTGGTAAAAGGTGCTTGAATCTTACCTAGTCATGGAAATTGGGTAGAGGTGCGGCGCTCGGTGGTGTGCGGCGCTCGATGGTGATTATATTAGCATGTAGGTCTCTTACATAAGAAAGACGCAGAGTATCGTTAAACATACTCCTTTTATTATCTAGTATTGGGTGCATGCGCATAGATGAAGGTTAGAAACAAACCACTATAGCCACTAGCCAGAACGTCCATCGCCAGCCGACATGCATACCCATATAACCTCTAAATACTAGACCTGGTATTGTATATGCATCAGAGTTGGCCACACATGTATTCGAAATTCGGTGAATACCTGTGACCATTCCCCATAAAGTTCTGAATCAGTGATGAGCAATACATGGTAAGTAAACATCAAACTTACTAGTACGAGAGCTCCAGCCCAGAAAGATATAACTCCTCCTTGGTTCTGAACTAACATGAGATCTGTAATCACACTGCCACTGATAGTCAATGGAACACTTCCAGCTAGGCCCAGAAAGATTCGACCTATCAGCATCATGGTGACGTTCACACTTGTTGCAGATAGAATGCCTGAAACCATAAAGAAACCATTTAATATTTGAATAATTGGCCAAAGCCCGTAAACCTCGCTCAAGGGGGCCAGCATCAGAGGGCCTGCGACAAGCCCAATCACGTGTATCAATACTAGGAGCGAGGAAACCACACTGGTTGATATCTTAAACTCATGCGTGATAGAAGACACCACTGGTGCGAAAACGCTTGAGGTGAATGAGCTGCAGACCCAAGTCGTAATCAGTTAGTAAGGCTGCAGTTGAATAAACAGCGAAAGCTTACTCATTGAACGTTAAAAAGGTGACCAAGCTGATTATGATCATCTTTCTTTTTGGCGACCAGTTATGTAGATCAATAACACATTCCAGTCTATATGTGGTCTTTTCTATATCAAGTGTTTGATGCTTCATGACTCGCGATCTCGTTAAAATGGTCCTGTGAAGCCATTTGGGTCTGTAGGAGTAGCAAACGCGCTAAAGACGAAGCGGCTTCTACATAAACGGCACTCGACTCTTAAGCAACCGTAGAGAAGCTAAGACTGGGTATTGCAACCTGGCTGCCAGTGTTACAGAAGGCCCCTTGCAGATTTTAGCTAACCTTTCGCTTTGTGGTGTCGGTATGTAGGTAGCCTACAAGTGAATTCCATTCACTGTCCCTTGCATCTGAGATCGGCACCTGAAGCCAAACACCGGCAATTCCATTATACCTTGATAATTGGCCGCTGCATGGATGAAATGGCTATGCGGCATGTGCTATCCAGAAATTATCGGCGTCATAGCTGTCACCGAAGTCGTTTATATTATCGATTATGTATGTGTGTACTAACATAGCGGTTCCGCTTCAACCAAGATTCACCGGTCACCGGCACATGTAGTGGGTAAAATCAGCGGGGCTCATCAATGTTGCTACAACAATGAGTGCAATAAAGATACACACCATAGTGAGACACGAACATCGATCCTGGAGATATTTAACGTGTCATTGAAATATCATAGGGCGATCCAATTGATGCAACTGCGCCCATACCTTGTTTGTACAATCAAACCTTATACAGTGGGAGAACTCCTGCATACTTTCCCCACCTCCTGGAGGAGGTTACAACGGGAACCTGAAGTATCTCGTAAAAAAGTCTTCAATTTCAGAACCACACAAAAATCTTCCATTGTTTATACCTCCTTGGTAGGTCGGAAATAACGAGGCTCGATAATATACCATTCCGAAACCAGGTTACAGATGAAGGGTCTGGGAACACAAGCGTACAAATGCTTGGTATGTGGAGACCATAAAGGGAAATAAAACACCACATACCTAAACCCAGAGATGAGTCAAGTGTATGCATATAAGGCAGTAAAAATTTGATATACTGCAATGATTTATCTCAGTAAGGGGGATACCAGCCCTCCGTAAGCCTGGGGCATTCCGGGGTATATCCTGTGAGTTGTTTTCTGCCCTTAGATCGTGAACGTTGTTAATAGGACGCAATTTAGAGAAGAAACACTGGCTATAAATCCTCACTACTTATTATCAACGAGTTGAAAGGGGTGTTGGCCTCGATCTCTATAGATCATTGAATGATCAGCTCCCATCCAATTGTTGAACATGGCCGGATCTATGTCTAAGACTCCGGGGACACATCGATTTGAGGAGCTACTTGAATACTCGAATATTACAACTGCTTACAGAATAGAAGGGGTATGCAGCGAACTGCTACGGGCATCCAGCACCCCCAACTTTGCTAGTGGCCTCCTTATATTCTAGTAGATAATCGAACGTGTCGTATGTAACCTAGCGATGACTCCTATAAGAGAGATGTCGCCGGACCTCCCTTCAGGTTCGTAGAGTTAGGGCTGTCGGCGCTATGCATATCACGAGAAGATCGGAGGGAGAGAATCTCCTAAAGTCAATTGTGTTTATTTTATATTAGATTTTCATTGGACGTCCTCCGATGAAAAAAACCCAACTCAGGTGATGAACATTTAAAAGCGCAAGGAGGCTGTCTTTGAATCTTGCCGATCCGGCGGCACTGGCACTTGGGAGGAAGCAACCCGCAAGGCTTCCATCCGCAGCCGTCATTAGGTCAACTCGAGCTCCAGATTTGATGCTCATCCGAACGAGGGATGCATTATTGCGAACCTGTGGAGGATATGAATGCAGGGTGGTAATTCTCACGACATTCCGCTCTGTGTCAGCCAGCCACAGAGAGTAATCATGCCTACAGGCAATAATGCTGGATTCTTGAGTTGTTTGTCCAGCTGTGTTTTTGCGAGGTCCAACTCGGCCATCCTTTTTTCTAAGGAATGCTTGGCCCTCATCAAGGGTATAAAAGAAGACGAGAAAATGCGCTGGGTTGTCTACAGCCTATCTACCTCTCTATCTGATTACCTCAACCAGGCGCGTGATAGTACGCCATGACTCCCAAGTCCCTTCTGTATACACTCTTCTCGTCCATTACGCTGGCCATCGCGGCCTCCGTACCGGACACCACCTACGACGTGATTGTTGTGGGCGGCGGACCGGCCGGCCTGAGTGCAATCAGTGGACTGTCTCGTGTGCGCCGTAAGACGGTCCTGTTCGATTCGGGTGAATACCGCAACGGGCCGACGCGGGACATGCATGATGTGATCGGGAATGATGGTGAGTTCTATAATACCTCCGCCGTCCACACAACGCGCGGGCAACGCCGCCGATAACATACTAATGGACACAGGCACGCCACCCGGCGACTTCCGAGCGCTGGCACGCGAGCAGATCTCGCGGTACGACACGGCGAGCTTCGTGGACAAGAAGATCGTGTCGATTACGCCACAGGTGGACGACGGCTTATTGTCGTACTTCGAGGCGAAGGATTCTGACGGTGAGGTGTACAGCGCTCGCAAGGTGGTGCTGGGGACGGGGCTGCGGGATATATTGCCGGAGACGCCGGGGGTGGCGGAGATCTGGGGTAAGGGCATGTTCTGGTGCCCATGGTGCGATGGGTACGAGCACCGCGACCAGCCGATCGGGATCCTGGGTCTTGAAGACCCGGTTGGTAACATACTGGAGCTCCACTCGCTGTATACGGACATCGTGGTGCTGGCCAACGGAACGCAGACCCCCGAGGTCGAGGCCGAGCTGTCACAGAAAAAACCCCAACTGGAAGGCGCAGCTGGCCGCGTGGAATGTGCGCATCGACAACCGTGTCATTCAATCATTCCACCGTCTGCAGGATGGCGAAGAAGTCCAGGACGAAAATAAGAGGCGACAGTTTGATGTCTTCCTGGTCCGCTTCACGGATGGCTCGACCCTCGTGCGGAACGCCTTCCTCACCAACTTTCCTAGGGAGCAGCGGTCGACCCTGCCGGCGCAGCTGGGGCTGCAGATGATCAATGATCAGATTGATACCGCGAACTTCACGGGCATGCGCACCAGTATGTCAGGCGTATTTGCAGTCGGTGATGCCGCCTTCAACAGTGCAACAAATGTACCTTTTGCGATGTTCAGCGGCAAAAGGGCAGCCGTTTATTCGGCTGGTAAGTCAAAGTGATCTTGCGGCGAAGTGTGTATGGGCTAATTACAATAGTGGAACTGGCGCGCGAAGAGTCGGCGGCGGCCATCTCCAAGCGCAACCTGCCCTCGCGTCGTGCGATGGAGAAGGAGGTCGAAAGACTTATGGGCCGTGATCTGGAGGCACTCTGGGAGCAGGCTCAGCGCCAGTAGAGTGATTGACTGGAAGGCAAAGTTGGTCTTAGAACCACGGTATTAAGACAGACCTAGGCTTGTGAAACCATTTCTATTTGCCTACCTTGGATCGCGCGCTCACAGCTTTTCGATATATCCATTAGCATGTATGTCCTATTGCTCGGGTTGTATTATGCCTTGTACCTGGCTTATTTTGACGGTGTTAAACTTTGCCTATAGGGTATGGACGAACAAGGCGTGTTTGAATTATTAGTCTGTATTCTTCATTTCTCACCCTACACACTAGCTGGAAACCTACAGGTTCACAAATTCGTCAATAATCTAATTATCTCAGTAAAATATTGCGCAACAAATAAAGAATCTTAGGCATTCTCCACAGGCAGGGCATATCCTATCTATCAGAGAGGAGCCCCCGGAAGTCACTATCACTGCCCCTACAGACTCCGCCTGCATAGAAGGGGAGGGTCACACACTTTACCTACTACTACACCCCTTCCAGCTAGCCCCATATTAAACTACCCTTAAACTACCCTAATATTTCTTTTATTAATTTCTATACTGCCCCCTGACTGTCTATACTACTTATCTACCTATACTCCCTGTTATTACCCTTATACTTCCTATTACTTCCTATAGGACCTAGTATTAGGGGTATACTATCTCCTATTACTTCCTAAATATAGTTTTGTATAGCTTTATATCGTTCCTATCTAGGAAAGTGTGGAGTAGGTATTTAGATACTAGATTCTTACTTCTCTAGTGAAGTGCCTGCATAGCTATATTACTTTAATAGATAGGCTCTATCAGGTTAATAGAATTGTGATTGATTGATTGATTGATTGATTGAATTCTTCATCTATATCCCCCTATCGGCAAGTGCCTGTCTCAAGGCGCGCTGTAGGCTATACGCATACTTTGGCCCAATCATGTCATGATGCTGGCCTTCGGCATGATGATACCGAATATCAGTATCAACATACTCCTGCCACCGCTGCAGACGCTGGAGCCATTCACTTTTGTCACAATCCACCACCGCCAGCGGCTCGCAGTAGAACACATCCATCTGCCGCACCCTCCCACTAGGCTGGTACTGTCGTGCTATATCTTGCAGCCCCAGTGTCACATCCGCCCATACCTTCAGCTGCGCCGCATCAAGAGATAGCTCCCTCAGCCGGTCAACCGACGCAACCTCCATCAGCCGCTCAATCGCTTCGTCGTGGGAGAGATGTTGTAGCTCACGTCTAAAGACATGGAAGCACTTTTCGGATATGAGGTCCAGGAAAAACGCCAGGTGGGTCATGCAGGTGGTCCACTGGACTGCCTGCAGGTTGGGATGCACATGTGGCGGGCGATTCAGACTCGCCAGGAACCGGACATCGTCTCCCTCACTTTCCAACACCTTGGCCAGTTCAAACGCCAGCATCCCACCGTAGGAGTATCCTGCAATCGCATACGGCCCCGCAGGTTGTTCCTGCTTTATTGCGGCGTAGTACGTCGCGACACATTCGCTGAGACTGCTAAAGCGATCCTCGCCCGGGTGGAAGCCCCGCGCGCGCAGGGCGTAGACAGGTCGCTGGGCGATGTACCGCGCGAGCTCAAGGAACACTAGAGCCTCGCCGGCGGCAGGGTGAATGAGCCAAAGTGGGGTTTTCTGCCCGCGGGATTGTAAGGTGACGACAGGTGCGTAGGTTCCCGGGGTGGGCTGATGTCGCAATGCGGCCGCGAGACGGCGGACTGTAGGGTTGATCAGGAGTGTGAGAGTTGGAATTGAGGCCCGGAGCTGCAATTTTCGCGTCAAGATTTGCTGCAACTTGATGATCTCCACCGAGGTCAAGCCGACTTCGAACATGTTTTGCTCCACACCCAGGGCGTGCGCCGGCATATCGATCACTTGAGCCCATTTTTGCAGGATAGTATTTTCCAACTCAGACTGCGGCGCCACATATCCCGCAGAATCAGCCTTCGCCAAGAGTCTTTCATTGGCTTCCACTTCATCATGGTATCTTCCCTCTCGCAGGTCTTGACTCAATTTGGCGCGAGAGACCTTGCCGAGGGTTGTATGGTTCACAACACTTGGGTCCAGTGGAAGCACGTACGGACGGCAGTTCGCCAGGAAGAGAACTCTCTGCATGATAGCAGTCATGGTTTCAAATCTTTTGTCGGCGTCATGCACGGGATACTGGGGTTGGTATATGACGCAGACGATGTCTGTTGCTGCCTCGGGAGGGCGATGGGAGAAACAGCACACTGACCCGGTGTGTGTACTCCATCGATCTCGGCATCTTCGATGGCTGACTCGATCTGTCGCAGATGATACTTGATTCCGTTGACTGAGATGAGTTCTTCGGCGCGTCCGAGAAGTTTAAGCTTGCCATTCGGATCTATGACTGCGGCATCTCCCGTTTTGAACCAACCGTCAGCAGTAAATGCGGTTGTCGTGGCGGTCGTATCGTTATAATAGCCAGAGAATACAGCGCGGCCCTGCAATTGGAGCTCACCCGCTTGGATGTCCTGGCTCTGCTCACCAGATCGTGCGATCCGCATCTTCACTCCAGGAATGCATTCGCCTAAGATTGCAAACTTGATCCCCTGCTCTAGGTCATATTCTGGCAGCTCATATGGTACACACACCCGGCACATGTTTCCGTCATGCCAAAGCCGGGAACGATCACATTTTGAGACGCACCATAGCGGCCGAGTTGGTTCGATAAGAGCGCACAGATCTTGGTATCGTTGGCTTCCCCTCCTGACACAATATATTGCAGACAGCGCAGGTCGACGGTGCCCAAGTCGTCTGGTGGTGACTGGAGCAATCGCTGTATATGGGCCAGGAAAAAGTTTGGCGCGAAGGTCATGCCCACTTTGTGTCGGTGAAGACTCTCCAAGAACCATCTCGGGTCCGTTATGATATCCTCCGCTTGAACGTGCACCTGGCTGGCGTTTACATAGAGAGCATGTAGATGAATCTCGACCAAGCTGCCTACATGGTCTAGGCGAATCCAATTGAGAAAGGAGGCTCCGCGATCGACAGGCATCGTGGCAGACTTCCCTGATAACGACGCCAGGACCTGGCTATGGCTCAAACCTACTGCTTTGGAATGGCCGGTGCTGCCGGATGTCAACATCAGAAGGGCGATGTCAGATAATTCAGGGGGTGCTGAGTCCGGATACTGTTGGTACGCTGAGCCATCGGGCTTTGATGGTATCTTGTCAACCTCCACGGCTCTCAGGATACTTTTCACCGGGGCTGGTAGTTCCCCTGATTTGGTCAGACACACAGGGTTCTCCATGAGGCTTGAAAGATGCTTCATATGTCTTTCGCAGTCCCCAGGATCACTTGGGAGTCTGAGCAACATGGCAGGAATGCATCCAGCATAGATTACTGACCATAGCCAGACAATATGATCTATATGATGGTTGAAATGAAGTAGCAGGATTGATCCGGGCTGAACGCTGTCGAGACTAAGAAGGAGTCGACTGTTTGTTTTTGCAATTAACTGTAGCTCTTTGTACTTGATTTCTTCAGAAGTGCGCTTGGATGGAGGGTAGAAAATGATGCCATTGTTCTCGGGTGAGGCTGCGGCACTGTCCAGAAGGTCTTTAATTGATTTTGGTTCCATTTTGTATGGCTCCAGGGCAATTGCAGGAGATGGATGGGCAAGCAATCATCATCACGGGAAGTATTTATATTGCCTAACCATACCAAATGCCGGAATTTCATCTGATTGAGCTTAGCTTGTTTGGTGCAGCTGACACTTTGTCCATCCTTGTTTTGTTGATCATGATGTAACTTAAAGAGAGAAAAAAGAAAAAGATAGGCGGCGAAGGGGGAGGGGGAACGACATTGAATCCTTGATTTGTGTCCAGCTGAGCGCGTGGCGTCAGCGTTTTACTCTTCTGGTTAGTTGCAGTTGCACTTCCGGACAAGTTGTCTGTGGGTAAACATGTACGGCGCGGTTCGAGTTGCGAGTAACAATGTCGCGCTGTCGGCCAGGGAATTTCTCGCTCAACCAGATACATGCAGCGCTATCTTATACTCCCTTACCGTAGATACGTGATTTTCTTTTGGCCCCCATCGCTTCCATAATAAAATGGAAGTATTGTAGAAGTAAAAGCAGGATATACGTTGCACATACAGAATTCCGCGCTGGCCTATGAGGCATGTGTTGTGTAAAGTATATTGTGGCTCATATCTGTATAACACGGTTCATCAAGTGTTATCAGGTTTTGTTACATGACATAGCGAATATCTAAACCTAAAGATATGCACGTCTTCTAGAGAGGTAGTATAACCCAAATCCCGGCCATCTAAGACTATACACACTAGCACCCTTGCTGCTAAGTATAGCTACTAGTCACATGTTAAGTACCCTCTAGGAAATCCAGGTTTGAATATATGTATAACTCCTATCTAGGCTATCTCGATTAAAGGTAACACGGTTTATCAAGTATTATCAGGTTTTATTACATAACGTAGCGAATATCTAAACCTAAAGATATGCACATCTTCTAGAGAGGTAGTATAACCCAAATCCCGGCTATCTGAGACTATGTATACTAGCGCCCTTGCTGCTGAGTACAGCCGCTAGTCACATGTTAAGTACCCTCTGGGAAATCCAGGTTTGAATATATGTATGGCTCCTATCTGGGCTATCTCGATCAAAGGTATAACACGGTTCATCAAGTGTTATCAGGTTTTGTTACATGACATAGCGAATATCTAAACCTAAAGATATGCACGTCTTCTAGAGAGATAGTATAACCCAAATCCTAGCTATCTGAGATTATGTACACTAGTACCCTTACTACTAAGTATAGCCGCTAGTTACATATTAAGTACCCTCTGGGAAATCCAGGTTTGAATATATGTATGGCTCCTATCTGGGCTATCTTGATTAAAGGTATAACATGGTTTATCAAGTGTTATCAGGTTTTGTTACATAACGTAGCGAATATCTAAACCTAAAGATATGCACGTCTTCTAGAGAGTAGTATAACCCAAATCCTGGCTATCTGAGACTATGCATACTAGCGCCCTTGCTGCTGAGTGCAGCCGCTAGTCACATGTTGAGTGCCCTCTGGGAAATCCAGGTTTGAATATATGCACGGCTCCTATCTGGGCTATCTCGATCAAAGTGTTAGTACGCTGTCGCCGAAGGTCAAAAACGGTATATGTAGAACCTTTAGTCGTCCTCGTTTCCTAGCCCCGATACGTACTATCCATGCTTCTACCACTCTTCCGCTTTTATATCAGGCACGATCCGCTCTTCATGCAGAAACAGGATACATACTCCCCAACCAATGAGGCAAGCCTTATACTCGGACGGCTCTGCAACCAGTCGCTCCGACTGGGCGTACCAGATGAGGCTGTCAAGCATAGCCAAAATGTGGCGTTTGAGTCGGCATACGATCAGATCTATTACCCCATTCCATTCAAGGTGACTGAGACATTGGCCGCGCTGAAGGCGTTGGAAGGATGTATCGCTGCCACCATTGCTGACTTGCGCTTCGACGACGGATCAGAGGGCCGGCGCGCGGTCAAGGTCAATCTCGAACGGGCCACGGTCTTTGGATATTCGGCATTTATGAGCAAAGTGGATGGCTTGGCCAAGGCACATCCTGGTCTAGCGGCAAGACTGAAAGACACTGACATCCACAGGGCACAATCAGACCCCTATCGGCGCATGGCGGCGAACCTTTACAAGACTAGAAAAAAGGGCGAGTACTTTCACCTTCATGGATCGTTGGATCCAACGGCCACGTTGAATATGATTGGTCTTCCTGGTCACCATCCCAGGTTGACTGATCCGGGCGAGATAGCGAAGATCATCGAGAGTCATGTGCAGCAGTATGGTGCCGAGGAACTGGAGGAAATGAACCGCCGTATTGGGGCAGCGGGGGTGACGGCGTACAAGTACGAGGATTTCATCAAAACTCAACATGTAGGTTATTGATAGCTACGTTCTTGTCTTTTTACTCACCGTCGCAGGGCAGCGCCAGCTTACAACAGCCATGGTGGACGGTCCGTCCTCATGAAAGTAAGCTGCCCCCAACCCCCTTCCGCCGTGCCACAGGCAGAAGGATCCTTGAGGGCATCAAGGTGCTTGAGCTATGTCGGGTGATTGCTGGTCCATCTATCGGACGCAGCCTCGCAGAATACGGGGCTGATGTGCTCAAAATTACCAGTCCCCATCTTCCTGATGTTCCTTTCTTTCAGATCGACGGGAATATGGGAAAGCATACTGCGGACCTGGACCTGAGAAAAGAAAGCGACCGTCAAAGGTTCGAAGATCTCCTAGCAGAGGCGGACGTGGTCCTTGATGGCTATCGGCCGGGAGCATTGGATAGACTGGGCTATGGGTTCACTGCCCTCACGAAGTTAGCTGAAAACCGTGCAAAAGGGATCATTTATGTCAGTGAGAGCTGCTTTGGGCCCGCGGGGGATTGGCATGGGCGCCCTGGCTGGCAACAGATTGCCGATTGCGTAAGTGTTGCCGCCCAGATTCCCTGGCAATGAATACTAAAGGATCGTCTAGGCGACCGGGCTGGCGTGGTTTCAAGGGGAGCTCATGAATAAAGCTGAACCCATCGTATCACCGCTGCCCATAGCCGACTATGGGGCTGGCTGTATGGGCGCCATCGCTGCACTCGCCGGCTGTACTATCGTGCCATACGGGGAGGATCCTACCTTTGCACAACTTCCCTAATTCAATTCAATCTACTTTTATTTTCAGGCGGACAGTATCCTCCAGCTGTGATTCAGCGCCTACGGAATAGACAGCCACCGGAGTTCTTCCAACTGCGTTATTGTGATGGTGTCGAGAAGAGCTCCCTTCTGGTCCTGAATAGTCTTCGAGAAAGGTATCCTCAACTATTCGGGGCCGCGGAAGACGATCACGAGCGATCTATCACTGAAAAGTGGCACTCAAGGGCATTTGCGTCCAGTACAGAAGTGGCCAAGGCAGTGGTCGAGGTTGAGGGTGTTGACAACGGCTTTATAAGGGCTAGTCGGCCGAATGGGTCAGATCGTGCTTCCTGGGGAGACTTCGGTCTCTGCGAAGGAGACTATATGATGTAATATTGCTATGATTCGATCCCATAAAACACAATGGCCATGGACCGTTCAGCGCCTAGACTTAGAACTCGAAACCCCTCGATGACCAAGCCCATTTGGCGCGCCCATGGTGATATCATACGACAATTGTCGGAGGCTAACCAACGGACTCAAGCTCTCAGGGATTCAATGGGTGTGATAAAAAGCCCAGGGGGGAGTTGGTTGAATGCCTATAGGCCGAACTTGGTCTTAATTCCCGCTGCAACCGAGTATTCCAACAACTCCACCGTCGAGATGTTCAACCAACTGAATCCCGGGTTAGAAGCGTCGATCAGATGCCATTGTGAAGGCGTGATAGATGATTCAAATTATACTACAGCAAGGCCAGTGATCTGGTCATGTTATATACATGGCAGATCTTGCAAAATACCGTGCCCACGGCTGTGCTATCTCAGTCATACTCGATGTTGACTTGTCGACTGACCATGATGTGAGACCGTCCGGTACCTTCGTCTCGGATAATTCGCGTCTGGCTGCCCCGTCGCTCACCTGGCTGTCCCTCCGGTTTCCGTCGATGCCCCGTACATTGGTGACGGTGGAGGATTTGTGATGTTGGCTGGTGTGTTCTGATAGTTGGTATGCCGGAGCGAATGCTGACCCGCCGGTACGATACGAGCGGCTACCATATCCATTCTTCCGAATCGTCCGATTGAGAATTGTGCGGAAGAGGGGACGCAGCGTGGCCACATTCCCCACGAACATGCCCAGTGCGTTCTCGGCAAACCCCCAGATCACGACGTTGGCCACGGCAAAGAGGAAATCGGCTTGGTTGGTGAGATTGACCGTGTACTTCAGTCGCACGCAGGCGGAGAGGGATGCCCTGTTGAGTGACATCGGTGGTTAACACTGCAATGTAGTTGGCCCACCGGAGGAGAGGACTGAGACTTACAATATGCCGAGTCCCATAAGTCCTGCAATTGACATTTTGGTCGGACGATCCAACTGAACGTGCCACAGCAATGGAATGGGCCTGGTGGGCGGTTAGCTTGTGTGCGCTCCTCAAGACAATTCTAGGGTAGACCAACATCAGTGCTGTCACCCAGTCTGTTACAATGTTCACCGCGGTGGTGGCATAATAAATGTCGGCCAGGACATGAGGCGGTCGACAATAACCTCCCCGCTGCAGGAGACTGGCGTCCCACATGGCCCTGGGACGGTGTTAGCGGCGGTCATGGCAAAATGGCGGATGGGCATGGTCGTACTCAATCGGATGCAGTTGATGAGGATGAAGATCAAGGCAATGACGTTCATTGTCACAAAAATCGCGATCATCACATATTGAATATATACATACAACTTCCTCCCCTCGGCGACTCGAATCAGCATCCAGCTGATACTGAGCTTGATAGGGATGATCGCCGCCACATATCCAACCTCGAAGATGAGAAAGAACTGGGGCGAGCGTCAGTAGTATCATGACGGCATCAGGGCTTCCAACCAACCTTCTGTCCCTCCGCCTGGTACTTCTGATACTGCGGTTCCTGCAATCGAGACATGTGGATCCCAATTCCATTGAACGAGCCCCAGACACCCAGCCACGAGCACACCGAAGGGTATCTAGTTTCACCACCGTCAGTTGAAGTCGTTTTTCCAATGGATCCGCAAAGAAACCTACCACCGCGGCAGTCATGATCCAGTCCTCTGCTCCCCAGGCCTTCCGCGAGACTCGGCAGTAGACGCGCAGGGCATAGGAGAAAAAGGCCAGGACCGTGAACATGATAACACTTCCCGCCACATTGGGCGCATCATCTGCAAACACGACCATGGTATCGGTGTTCCCTGAGCGCTGCCGGCGGGGTGCTCTCTCGCTGCGAGTGCAGAGGTAACAAAGGAGGCAAGTCGTGAACGCACATGCGAGACCACGCAAAACTCGCCTGGATCCCCGCCATGGCAAGTCGGTTCCAACCCCAGGCGGATGATAATTTCTAATCCTGGCATGAATCAGGAATCCATGGTTGCAGGGGGGCTCGGAATCGTGTTAAGCTCGTGCGCTCCACTCAGGGCGCGGACTTCGCGGTGATTCTGCTCCACCACGACATCTGGCTGTCGAAGATCTTTCCAGAAACCAGTGAGAATGCGTCCGCAACCCCGTCTCGGCAGTCAGCGCCGCTCGCTTGTTGCGGCGAACAAGCAGGGCCTAACGGTGCCAAGGGCAGTGAACCAGGGCACCCCCGATGTCAATTTGCGCTTCTCACCTCAGCACTCTCTCTCCGTCTCTTGCCTGCCATTCCCTGTCTCTTCCGTGTCTCTTCCCTGTCTCTCCTTGGGTGTTTTGGTCTCTCTCCTCGTTCTTGCCGGCACCGCCCATTTTTGTCCGGAGATCCAGCAGTACCCTCGCTTGGGACCATGTGCTGCACAACCTGGCTAGATCAGAGGGTAGATGGACAGCCTTGTTGCGGTGGAGCGGGCATTGTCGACAAGGTGGGCCCGGAAATTCTGCGCTGTCAATCGAGGGTGGTTCATGCTGAAGGCTTTTCCAGTCCAAGCACCGGAGAAGAACCGCGGCTGTAGCCGACCAGCTTGACGGTGGTCTCCGTTCGCCACGCCAGCTGAAAACCCAGGGACCTGGGTCATGGCTCAACATCACCCGTTCTCCGTCTGTTGACTATTCAACATTGTTGTTTCGCCAGGCGGAGGTGTCCAAGCCGGTTGAGATCGGCCTCCCAGCATGCCACCGCGGATCAACACAACCCTCACGTATCCACGCAACCGTTTCCTCGTGCGGCTCCAAGGACGATGTTCCTTAAATTATCTTTAAACCTCCGGTCGATGTGCCCGTGCAGATCGAGATCTCCTGGGCCAATCAACGCCACTAGCAGGCGATGCGGACTGAGCGTTGTTGAGGCCCAGCCATCGAGGCTCATTCATGATGAGATTGTGATCGGCATCCACTATCGCCCCTCGCATAAGCGCAAGAATGTGTCCAGACTAGTCTTCAGATCGTCATACGGAGCAAATTTCTCCGTGGTGTGCCAAGATTCCCCCTGAATGCAGCAATCTCACGGCGCTCAGCTCCATCGATCGTATCGGCCTACCCAGTCTTGTCCAGGCAAACTTCTCGTGATGGATTCTCGATCCCAGGACCAACTACGGAGTACCTGCATAATGAGGTTGACATAATCGGAGAGTTAATCGTATTGCTCGGGTGGTCTTTTCTCCTCGTCTCTCCTATCTGTGGTTTGATTTGGTTTGTCATGGTTGATTCGACTGTAGAGCGTACGACGCGCTTTCATCATGACCGGGTCGCGAAGCCAGGATAATAATGAGTTTTATTGCCCCTACTCTGGGGGAGACGAACCAGGGATTTTGTGGTGTGATCTCTGGTGTCTTTTCTACGTACATATGTAGCCTGGGTAGGCTGAATTAGCTGGTACGACGCAGTACTATCGCTGGGGGATCAACAGGTATCTGGGCGGCTAAATATAATCTTAGATGTTGACCACGAATGTATTCCAACCATGTTGGAACCACTCCACGTCCCGATTGAACCACTACAATAGATGAACGTGCACTCTCTAGGTCTGGCCTACGTGAAGCAGCATGAAGCTGGAGCAGGTTGACCAATGCGTGAGTGTTTCCGATCATGTCCGATCATCGACAGTCCATGCCTGAGAACCATCAACGCCAGTGAGAATGCTTGGCAAACAGACCCTTTGATAGGATGGAATCACGTGCGTATATCTTATGAACACGATGTGCAGAACATAAGACATCAGTGACAGCCAAATGGCGCCACAGCCTCACCTTCAGTGGTGTAGATGGCTTTCCTCCTGCTTCGAGACAAGATACCGAGTCCAGATTCATCGGATTTTTCATTGCACCTTACACGGCATTTGGGAGATATGGTCATATTGGCCTATTGGGCTACGGGGTTATGCTTCGTGTGATAATGATCATGTAGGCAATTTGGCTTCTTCCGTATATATAAAGCCCTGGCTACCGATGGGAGAATATACATGACTACTTCCTATATTCCCACCCCGCCTTAGGTCCTCTTTTGGCGTTTCTTCTTCGGCTCTTCTTCCGATGCATCTGTTTCCGCTTTCTCGTCTACCTTGGCTTGACTGGCCCGCTGGCTACCCTGTTTATCGTCCGCTTTCTCACTGCCCGTGTTTCTCCTATTACCATTGTGTTTACCAACACTGCTGTCGTTATTGTTGTTATCACCATCGTTGTTGTTGTTGTCGTCGTCGTCTTCCTCCTCCTCCTCCTCCTCCTCCTCGTCTTCCTCTTCTCTATCTTCTTCCTCTTGCTGTTCCTCTTCCTCCTCTTCCTCCTCTTCCTCCTCTTCCTCCTCTTCCTCCTCTTCCTCCTCTTCCTCCTCTTCCTCCTCTTCCTCACCTTTGTCCTTCTTCGTGTGTTTCTTCTTGCCACCCCCCTGCGTCTTCTTACTAATCTTCTGACGGCTTTCTTTCGCGCGGCGTGTGTTCCCAACAAATTGCTGCCCCTTCTTTGATGCCTTCACCTTTTTATCCTCGGTGGCCTGCTTCTCATCTTCATTCAATTCCTCCCAGGCTTCGCGCGGGAGGTATCGCTTCCGACTGCCATCGGCCTGTTTAGCAGTACCCGAGCCCTCTTTGGTTTGCCATTCCTCCGCGGTCCATTTATTGAGATTTTTCTGCGAAGGTTGTTGCTTGGACTTGGGTGTGGTATAGTCGCCGCCACGGGCCTTATATTCCGCAGCCGTCAATTGGGCCTGGGTGATTGTGTTAGGATGGTCATTGTACAGCAGGAAGTACGGAACAGATGGAAACACCTTTCGTGCAGACCACTGGCCTGGTTTGCCCCCCTTGTCACTCTTCTGGACCTCCTCCTTGACCTTCTCTCGGAGATCAGGGTCGGTATAGTTGTTGTTCTGGGGCATTGTGGTGATTGGTCAAGTGGCTGATGGCCTCAGGGTATCAGTGGATATTAGGACCGGGAAGCAGTAGGGGATTCGTTCGGTCCTGTCCATTGGCCATTTTATAGTCAGATTCTCTCATCCACGGGGCTAGAGCGAGTGCATTTCATGAGGAAGGGAAATACGGGGAACCATGAGTGAGCCGATGACATCATGAATGTCACCCTCGGTCGAAACGTCATTTCCCACGCAAGGGATGAGATAAACGATGGCCGGTTCTTGGACACAGTGAACTTCAACCAGTGTCACGGTGCTAGGTTCGCACAAAAGGTGTTATCCAAGGCGGAGATGGGCGGGCTAAAGCATGGGATGCTTCGATGACAATGCACAAGAATGACTCATCACAAAAAGAACCCTCGAAAACAAGGATACAGGATGCCAATTGGCATGATTCCAATCATCAAGGAGAAGTTCTCGGAAATCTGTCCCGCATTCCCTTGATCCCCCAACCGTGGTGCCGATTGCTGATGACCTTCCACCCCCATCTCGGGAAACCCCATGAACCCTACTGACGAACTGGTGGCATTTTTCAGGAACTCTTGATTAGAAACACCACTCAAAATCTCATATTGCTGTCATATATTTGCCTGCCCGTGGAGTGATTCAATGGACGTCCATCTACAAAGCGGGCAATGAAGTGTCGAGGATCAATACAAATGGAACACTGAGGTCTCCCACATGCCCTTCCAAGTGAGAGTCGTAGAAGCCAATCGTCTGGTCGCTATTACGCACTATCGTCGATCGTACTGGCCGACACCAAGCGGGACTTGATACCTGTCACTTTGTGTTATGATTCTGAAATCGAGATTCTTTCACCGAGAAGACATGTGGGTAGATCCAACCGATACCTTGGCCAGCGGCCTAGGGAATGCTGCCAATTGACCACAATGGATGTAGTCCAAAGGGGGAGGGTCTTAACTCTTATTGGAAGCGAGGATGGATTCGATTATCCGGCATTGCGTCCCCCTCTACGTGAGAAGCTCATTGGGTGGCTCGTGTAGGAATTGCGATCAGTGGAGCGCCTACGGACCCTGACGGGGCGGCAGGAATAGAACATTCCGCCCCACTATGAATATCTCCCCGTAAGAGTGGGAGACGGACTCCCGGTCCAAAGGAATCAGAATTGTGTGGAGAGGCTGAGATTGACAGGGAATTCATTCTTCTTATATACATGCCCCCAGGAATGGATCGTGCGTCCGACATCCACCATCCATTCCTCCAAGGCCGAAGGTTCAACCATGCCTCGCTATTTGGCTACCGATAATGCTCGAGGATGACGAGAATTCCAACGATGCATGCGAAGGATTCTCAGGCCGATTCTCATCCACAAAATATCAAGTGGGATCGACAGAAAGATGCAATCATTGGTAACAGGTGAACAGGACTGACACCAATCGATCCCCCGAGTTCGCCGTAGCAGAAGGTATAGGATAAATGAATCTTGTCGACATGCTGGAGACCATGGAAGAGATCCATGGCTACGCGAAGAAGCGCCCAAGAATACAATCTAGTTTTTGGAGCCCAGGAGGAGCGCGTTTATCGTCGTTGACCGCGGTAAAGGTGACCCCCCACTCGCGTATGGACATCGACGCGCGCGAGGTCATGATACGGGCTTTTCCCATGTCCGATGGATCCGATGAAATCGGTGTTACAATGGAGACACAGATATCGCACGCCGCGTCTGGTTGGGCCAATGATGGACACTGTATCTGGAGTAACACATAAACTCCCGAGCCATGGCATACTCGAACATCCCACGTCCAATATGCGGCGTGGTCCATCCCGAGAAAAACCACACCGCGGAGTGTCCCTGTTGATGTGATCGGCGTCAAATTCATTGCTATGTTGGCACCATGAAAAAGCGGCGAGGATAGTCTTGTACGCGATGATCACACTGCCCGACCCACCATCCGGGAGGCCGAGACCAGCACTGGCCGATGGGGACTCGCAAATCTCCCATGTATCATCGCGAGATGGTCTGGCTATCGGTCGATTCGAGTCTCGGGACGAACCTCTGGTTCAAGCAGTTTGGATGCCCGGACCGATGTCCAATCCGAGACATTGCGCGTGGACATCATGGTGTCGGCGAGAAACTTGGGAAGCTCCCCCTCCACCCCGTCCAACAGCTGGGCAATCTCGCGCTGGTCCTTGCAGGCCAATTCGGCCTTGAGGGACACGACGGCGACGGAGGCGGCAAAGGTGGAACTGACGATGCCCTCGTGATGCGGCCACGACAGGAGGGCGTGAATCGCTCGGACGCGCATGGAATATTGCGGGGACATGACCGCGATGGTGTGGAGGCCCGGGATGATGGCGAGGTCGAGGGTCATGGTCGGGCGTTCCGGAAACTTCGTGATGAAGGCCTCATGGGCCGACAAGAGATCGGCATAGTCGGGGGCCAGGATCTCGGGCACCGGCCCCCCGAGGAGGCAATTCTTGACCGCGACGAGTTGACTGAGATACTGGAGGCGGATGGTGTCGGCCCCCCGTTGCTCTTTATACCGGAGCTGGGCATATGTCTCGGCGTAAAAGACCTCGAATTGCTCTTGAAACCGGTGGTACAACCAGGATCCGCTGCTGGCGCCGGCACAGCTCGCCATATTGCGCGCGGATTTCTGGACTGGATAGCAACCAGCGTTGCGCCAGAAAGGCAACCCCGGCGTTCAGCAGACGATTCACCCTCCGTCGCGCCTCTTCCAGGTTGTGTAGCGGCGTGCCAACGTCTCTGTCGCCGATCCGGTCGAGGTCCTCGTCTTCGAACAAGGATGGTCGTCCGAGTCCGAAGTGGGAGGACTGAACGTCCAACCGTTGGAATGCCTCGAGAATGCACCGGGCGATTCGCGGCGTCGGCCCTTGCTGGGCTTCTTTCAGGATGCGGAGGCCACTGCGCAGGTGCTGGAGGGCGTTGTTGTATCGCCCCAGAAGCAACTCCATCAGGACGAACAGGAGGCAACACAACAGGACGACTTCGGCGCGCTCAGGGTCCTGCGACATGCCCCGACGATTGAGCAGCGCAAAGGAGCGCGTCGCCTGCTCGAGGGCGAATCGGTGCAAGGGGCGGTTGAGATGCTCGCCCACCAGCCGCAGTTGGGTCGCCTCGGAGTCCTCATGGAGCGCACTCAGCGCATTGGCGGCATGATAGACGGCCGGATCGGCGCGACTCATCTGCAGGCCAGTTGCTGCCACAGCTGGGAGTCGAAGAATCCGGCCAGGCTGGGGACGGAATGGTGCTGGAAGTGGGAGAAGCAGCGTCGCTCGTCGGAGGTAGGCACCCATCCCAGCTGCATGCTCCGGTCGGACAGACGGCGAGAGCGGATCGCTTCTTGAAGGGCAGGCGATAGAGGTCATAACCATCGCATTTGCGACCGGTGGAGGTGCAGTTGTGGCAGGCATCGGGGGCTTCGTCGCATTTGATATGGCGGGCACTGGGGGAGTTAGCCGGGGAGTCGGGGGCTCCAGGTGGAATTGAGGGTCTGGAATCAGCTCTACCGGCAGGTCCGACAGCCTGTCACCGATCGCTTCCCTGATCTGCGGTGTTGGGGAGGCGCTGATGCTGGCTGCATTTGCGGGAGGTGGGCGGCAGGAGAACCGGCGCAGCTGCACACAAGCTTTGAAGTTGGCCTCGGCTGGAGCTCCACTACAGTCATCATTGCCAATGAGCGTGCGTGCCGAGGCGGGGGCGATTCGGACCTCTTCTGTATTGTGATCTATTCTTATAGACGGCGGACACTGTGCGTGCACAAGTAGATACATCGAGACCGCGCATGGGTTCATAGTCTAGCATACAACACCACCGAAAGAAGTATATCATACAGAACCATAGACATAGACCCCTAGAAACCCTCCTCACTATGCAACACCTTGTCCAGCCACGCCACGCGCGTCGTCTTGGCCCGTTTACTCACCGGCGCCTCCGGCACAAACACATCGAAGCCATGCCAGCACCCCGGATACACATGCAGCTCCGTCGACACTCCATCCCGCCATAAAGCCGAGGCGTAGGCAATGTCCTGATCTCGCATAATGTCCGCTTCGCCGACATCGATAAAGGTCGGTGGCAGCCCCGACAGATCCGTGGCCCGTAGCGGCGCCGTGTACATGGTGGCGTGTTCGCGATTGACCCCCCAGGCCATGTCCCCCGCGCGGACGACGTTGTCTTTGGTCACTGGGGCAATGTCGCCATACTGCTGGATGGAGAGCGACTCCATGTCGTCGTCCACCCACGGGTACATCAGCAGCTGGCCCTGAATGGCCGGTCCGCCACGATCCCGGGCGAGCAGCGTCACACCGGCAGCCAGATTGCCCCCCCCGAGCCCCCGCAGACGATCAGCTTCTGTGGGTTGAAGCCAAGCTCAGCGGCGTGCGCGCTCGTCCACTGCAGAGCCGCGTAACTGTCCTCCAGCGCCGCCGGCTGCGGATGCTCCGGGCGAGGCGATACTCGGCGGTCACGCAGATTGCGCCAAAGGTCTCCACCCAGTCGAGCACGCTGAGCCCCAAGAATCGATTCCCCGTCGTGAGGCCTCCGCCGTGGATGTGGACGATCCCCGGCGTCTCGTCGACCGCGCGGGTGGACGTCTTGGGCCGAAAGATCGTGGCCCGCATCGGTCCCGCGGGCCCTGGGATCGCGTTCCTCATACGCGATGGCTTCCTCCTTGCCTTGGATCATAATAGCGGCGGTAAAGGCGGAATCGAGGAACTGGCGGTACGATTGCATCTTCTCGGGGGTGCTCACCTCCATGAGAGGGGTGTTTTTGTGCACCTCGGCGAGCTCCGAGTTGAGCGGTGGTCGGGGAAGAGAAGACATGTTGACGAGGAGCTGGTGCAGCTGTAGCCAAAGGAGAAAGCATAAGAGTATAAGGAGTATGGAGAGTATGAATATTTCATTGGGAAGCAACCAGACCCGCGGGATTTTCCTGGGCTTTATATCCCCCGACAACCTCGCAGCCCGGCGACATGCTTACCCATCTGCACAGAATCCTGGGAGCCACGGGGCCGGAATGGGGGAACTTCTGAAGTCCCCGAGGCGAAAAGCCTCCGGTGGGTATCAATCTTGCTCATAATCTGTGCAGTGGGGCAGTGACTCCGAAACCCTGCTACGGCTGACGGGTGTCAGTACTAGTACACAGTAGCCACGATAGTCAAGTCACCTTCCTCCGATTCGATACTGACGAGATCGCCCCACCCTAACATTGCTCCTTTGCTGAATAATGAATCTGTCGTCGTCGGGGCTTTTTGGTAATTCCCTCCGTCAACTCTCCGTGGGTTGACCACGTCTGTCGGAACGAACACCACCCAAAGCAGGCATGTTGCGAGGAACCATCGGTTTGATGTCACCCCGAGCAAGGGTCAAGCACAGTGATACTTCTAGATGGCACGCAAGAGTTCCCACGAGGGGGCAGGAACATCGTGAACCCTGGATGGTGGACTTGTCTGCTATTCGGCCGGCTCCCAGTGCCTTACGACGCGAAGTGACGACAGGGGCTCAGCATCACGCAACACATTAAACTCCAGATAATAGTCGAATAGTTCTACTGAAATATAAAACTAAAACTACTAACAGGAACACCCAGACTGGATGACAGGTCGACTATCAACGTCAATGTCATCAACGTTGATCATATCCAATACATCCAACAGTCCGTCTTCAACTACCTCTCCACAGCCCAAAGCCTACATCTTGCACCATGCCTTTCCTGTCGTACGGACAAGCTCTCCAGCTGAAAGCAATACTAGAAGGCACTGGGGCAGAGGTGATCACCTACGAATCCGAAGAGTATGCGAAGAGCATCCACCGATGGAGTGGCACCTGCGAGAAACAAGCTGTGCGTATCTGTTATCTAGCCAGGCCCGGACAAACCAACTCTACTCACCAAGATACCAGGGGGCCGTCATCCGAGTGACGTCCACATCTGAGGTGTCCATCGTCGTTGAGTTCGCGCGGAAGGCATCATGTCAAATTTGTCGTCGAGGCTGGAGGTCATTCTATGACGGGGGCGTCTGCTTCGCGGGGTGGCATAGTGATCAGTATGACGTCCATGCGCAGGGTGAATTACTGACCCAGCGTCTCATACGGTCTGTGTCCAAGGCGGTGCCACATGGGAGGATGTTGATATAAGGCCACCACGCCGCACCGGCTGGCGGTGGTGTGGGGGCCACTGCCAACAAGACGGGCGTGGGCGGCTCCACCTTAGGAGGCGGATATGGCTGGCTGACAGGGGCAGTATGGGCTGATCATTGACCAGCCGATGGTAGTATTGTCGAGGCTTCTGAGGAGAGCCACCCTGACCTGTTCTGGACCGTCCGGGGCGCAGGGCAAGCCTTTGGGGTCGCTACTCGAGTTTGTCTTCCGCGCGCATTCGATTCCTGCGAGTGTATTCGGTGGAAACATCTACTTCACGGTATACAAGCTACCCCAGGTCGTCCACTTCGCCAACCGATTCACGAGCGAGCGACAGGATCCCAAGCGTGGGTTCTTTTTCGGGTTTAGAGCGCATCCCCAGATCAAGCGCACGGCCATCGTGGCCCTCCTGTTCTACAACGGAACTTGTGCCGAGGGCGAATCCTTCTTTGGGGATCTCTTGTCCGTCGAGGCGGCTGTGGAAAAAGGCCAATATGATCTCCTATGCTGAATTACACACTCTGGCCAATTTTGAGCCCCTCTCGGAGGGCCGGAAAAGCATCGATGGCACCACCGTGACACTCCCGCTAGCCATGGAGCAGTATCTCGCCATCTATGATCATTTTGACCACATCTTGCAGTCCCAGCCCGAAGTAAAAGGAAGTACGATCGTGTTCGAACTATTACCGTACAAAAAGACCGAGGAGATCCCTCTCGGTGCGACGGCCTGTACTAACCGTGGGCCATACTACAACGTTGGCTTGATATTCTGCTGGCACCACCCGGAGCTGGATCGGAAGATTCCTACCCTGAGGCACGAAGTCTTGAATACTTCAAACGAGAAAGAGGATGCGGGAGATGAGCGCCATGCCCAGATATACCAAACTACGCTGGTAAGTCTCAAGCATTCGGCGGAATCCTGGCGTGGCATGCACGTTCACCGTCTGACATCAACAGATCATGATGTCCATGCCAGTCAATTATTCCGTGGCAACCTCGACCGACTCCGTCAACTGAAGAGAAAGTATGATCCAGAGAATATCTTTCGCATTGGCATAATCTACTTGACTAGCAATGCGTCTTGTTCACGTGATTTCGCCATCACGAACAAGACACCCTACTGAGACTGCTCTCAAGAGCTATCTTGAATGCTCTGGAGACTCGATCGTCCGCACGGCCGGGGAGAGTCCTGGAACTTTCAGAACTTTCAGATCCAACCAGAATGGTGGAGGTGAAGTCTGTTTTTTGTAGTTGCTGGTTAATTTTATCGCCAACGCACTAGTTATTGACCGAATTCTTACGGAAATTCTTATGCATTTTCACTACTTGAACCATTCAGAATTCCTATCCCAAACGCGTAAGCCCTTTACCCGATTTACTTCACTTGCCTTTGCGAAACTTTCTCGGTATCGCGTGCTGAGACACGGGCATCTCGAGCTCTGCGTTATTGCGATGTGTCAATAATGTGGAGAACAGGAGCTTCATGTACCAGGTCTCTTATAAAAGCTTACTAACTCTGGTAATGTATGGGAGAAGGTTGGCATACATAGGTGACATATCTCATAACTTGGCTTGAAGCTTTCTGAGCTACCCTGGGTTATATGTACAGGAACTAGTTTGGGGGCTCGATATAGCCCTTACTTCAAATTGTACTGACGTCTCAATAATGGCACTTCCTTGATGGTCCAATAGGCAGGAATAATTACAATATTAATGAAGAGTAGTGTTCTGCCCTCGATTTTCTTGTTGTAGAGAATAGTTGGTTGATTTCACACCAGTGTCGGCAATGCGTAAACCAGTCATATTTCCGAGGTTGATTATATCCGGGGAACGTCATGTTTGCTGGTATTTGAACGTCGCTGCCGACTTGAGAGGTGCATTACATGGCTACAAAGGCGCTATGCTAGGAACAGTGTATCGGAAGTGGACATGTTGGGTTCACAAAAGCCTATATATCGTAAAGACAGGAATTCTGTCACTTGCACAATTTGGATAGTTAGGGAGAAGACTACTATACCCAATGGTGCTAGCCTTATCTCTGACGCCGACGGTCCATACAAACCACAGTTACGATGACAAGTCTCAGGACACTAACTGAAGGTCAGACCGCATACAACACAATTTTGTCAAAATGCCACAGGAGTCTACTGACAGGGATGCACAGCCTACCCAGGGTGCGTCCGTCGCCACACTCATTCGCCGCCTTCTCAGCAACCGTGAGCCGAGGACTCCCGCGGGAACCGGAAAAGTACCAGTTCAGGAACGCAGCTGGGACCAAAGGAAGATACCAATGAGATACCAATGAGATCCAGGAGTAGCTGTGCTCCGCCAGACAAGCGGGGAATGGAGTGACTCTGGTTGAAGAGGGTTCCGATTTCTAGCGCATCTGCGAAGACGCCCAGCAAGCCTGGGAGCAGGTTAATTCCGCTAGCTAGCTCTTATGGTGGGATGGAACGATAGAGTACGGCCGGCCACATAAGCTGCCGGGTAGGCGAGGTCGTAAATTTGCGTCAACCGACCAAGAAAGACAAGAAAGACGATGTTGACGAGAATGCCTGCGGTGCGCAATCCTATGAGCCTGATGGTGGATGCAGAAGGATATCGTGGCCGTGGTGGCATTTTGTCCGGTGTTGTGGGATGGTTGAGGAGTTTTCCCCTTGGTGAACCGGGGGTCGGCTAGTTATACGCCAGACAGGTAGCGATAATTTGTATAGGTCGGAAATGACACTAGATAAGACTACGGCCTCGGCACTAGGGGCGGAAAAGCGTCTGGTTGTATAGGCGATGTAACTGTGGCTTGGACTTAGTTCCTTTCCAACATCTCGCTCCGAACCCACGAGTCAAGCAACGATGAACCAAGCCAACCAAGATCCTAGCCACACAGCTTGTATGCAGGGGCAAATTAACATCACAAGCCCTCTCAAAGCAGGGAAATTGAAGCGGGAGTTGTACCTACTCTGCAGTAAGCAAGCCGCTTTGTATAATGTATATAAGTACAGTGATTTTCCTGTGGGAAGAGAAGAACAGGTCCTCATTCTAGTGTTTCTGCTATTACTATAATTTTCCAAGCTCATGTTTTATTGCATACGCTCCATCTCTTGCGATGCGAGCTCAAAGTCCTGGGCCATCGCTCTGTTAGCCTGGGCTCTCCTGGCATTCCAGGTGCTCGCACGACATGGACATGCTTCACATGTACATGTTCACGCTCCCAGGCAACAGACGAACGACTCAATGGGCACAGCCCGAGCCCTCAATAGTCCTCCCGATGTTATTGCAAATGCCAGAGCTTTGGTCAAGAACGCCATTGCCCAAGCAGCAGTGCATATCTCGTAGTGGATGAGTCCAATTGCCAGCAAGTCCTTGCCGAGCTCAAAGACAATTATGGAGGAGTTCGCATCCACAATCTGATTACTATCGGTGCGACTAATATGACCGTCTCGGATGGCATGCTCGTTGCGTCCGAGGACAACCTGAACGTGGACTACCATCCTTATTGGAGCCAGGTCACAGTCTTAGACCCAAAACTTACGACGAGCCCCCCGAGAAAGTCTGCACGTCGGGATCCGATAGCAACCCAGAGCGCCCTGAAGAGGCGAACGGGGTTTACCCCCCCCCAGCCTTACATGGCCGGATGCAAATTCCTATCAAGGGTACTTTGTCCTGGTCAATGGGTCTCCTTACAAATGGAAGGTAATCTATGAGCATTCTTACCAGATGGATACCTGGGGGTGGTATGATGTTCCAGCCGGCGAGTCCCTTCAGATCGAATACCAATTCCAGGGTGACGAAAGCCGCGCCGATGACAAGGGAGAAGTCACGTACGAGCTCGAGGGCAAGGACAAGACATTCCAGGTCTGGGCGAGGGTGGAAGAAACCGATCCACGCAACAATGTGTTGCACTTCCGCGTTCAATATGGCAATCTCAATACTCAAGACATGCCAAATGGCGGGTCCATAGAGCTTCCGCAGCGTGCAGGGTATGGGGGTGGGCATCGCTCGATTCCCTGGGTCCTTACTGGCAGTGAACGCTATGGATATTGGTCGAGTGCTTCGCCTCCCATCGGCTGGATGGGGAGTATCATGGACATTATCGGGCCCCGGAAGCTCAAGCATGTTTGTATGCCCGGTAGTCACGACGCGGGCATCTACAAGCTGGATGGGAAAACAACTGGCGCCAATGACGGCAATACTCTCACCCAGTACCTCAACATCTAAAGTCAGCTACGCAGAGGCTCTCGCTATTTCGATATTCGACCAGTAGTTGCTAACGCGGATGGGGACTACTACTGTGGCCATTACAGCGCAGTGGCGGGTACGGATGACGGTTACATGCAGGGTTCGGAATGGGGAACGTCCGTCCGAGCTGGTGAAGCAGACGAATCAGTGAGAACCCCTGATATGTCTTCCTCGGAACCTTTGCTAACCATCCGTCTAGGTTCATGAGCGAAAACCCGGACGAAGTTGTTATTCACTATCTGTCTCATGACATGGACACAAACAACGCTTCCAGTAGTCCACCGAAAAAGGGCGCCTATCCACCGCTCTCACTAGACCAGTGGAAGGATGTTTTCGACATCTTTGCCGAACTCGACAATAAGTGCCCAGATCTCTCACTGACATGACCATGAATGAACTGAAGGGATGTGTCCTGGTCGTCGTCGAGTACGATACAGGCCGAGCGAGCGATGGATCTACTCGGTCAAGGATCACTTCTCACGCCATGACGGCTATTCTTCAACCACCAGCCCCGCGACCATGACCAAGGAACAGATTGCTGACATGCAAGAAGGCCGAGACGTCCGTGAGGGCACTGGCAAGGAACAGTTCTGGGTTCTATCCTGGACGTTAACTCCTGATCTTGGGACTCTGGCAAGCATGTCGACGAGGGGGTTGGCGACATCATACGGCTACGACTCTGTCTTTTGGCATGCATACTATGATTTTACGCCGTTCTCATTCCCCAACGTACTCTAAGTGGATGCGATAGGGTTTGCGGAAGGCTTTGCTTCTAGTGACCAGGATGAGCTATGGGAGGCAAGTAATGGTGAGTTGACTGCTATGGCCATGGCTGTCAACTTGGTGACTGTAAGCAAGAACTGTTACGTCGGCGGAGGGTCGATTTGGCCCGGGAAGGGTTGGTTGACAATTAGTATACGGGATACATACCGGGGCTTTGAGACTGGCAATTGTACTGTATTTCTATGGCTGGCTGAGTAGGCAGCTTCAAAAACTTTCATTCAGGATCTGATTATAGACTTCCATGATTGTCCAGGTAAAGAAATGTTTGCGTACCCCATAAAACCACTCCGAACCCCCCCAAAAACCTACACAACACCACTGCCGAGGATTTGGATGTGCTCTTGGTCGCACTGTGTGTCGTAATTCAATTATTAGGCAGGGCACCAGGTTATCTGGTAGTATTGGGGGATCAAGCCACGTCCCTCACACACTCCACCAATGATATGTATGGCCTTATGGCCGATATTGAGGGGACAGATGCCGATGTCTCGGGAAGGCTAGTGACTGCATCAAAGAATGGAGTTGAGCTGCATATGATGCGAGTCACAGGGATGCCTTTTCACTTGCATTACCGAACCTTTCCAGGGCGCAGTGGTCCGAGTCACATCGACCATGAATGAGCAACAGTCGTCCAATTTGCCACATGCTATCATACGCCCTTGACAATCAAAGCAGGAGGTTACCCCACCGGCATGCCAATCACCTTCAATTTTAACATTCAGAACTTATCCAAGGTGCGAAAGGTCCGCGTCGATCTAGACTACCGGGTCCTCACTGCCCGAGGTAAAGAGTGATTGGAAGATATAGTTGGACGAGGACGGTAGTGAAGCCTAGCAATCACGCATTTACTCTAGAACAAGATATTCTTAACCGATAGCACTGTAGTCATTACATCAGGCGAATACCAAGATATATTTTGGACTATTCGTAGTTCACGTGACAGCGTTGGGGTAATTGTTGGACTGAGCTTCCAAGCTGATAATCAGGATAACTCTGTAGTTCATTTTGCCAATCAGTTAAAGCACTCATTGACGGTAAGCAGTTGATCTGTGTTGGATTTAAAGTGTTATTCTCGAAGGCCCAGTGCTACCTTTTCAGTGGTGGTCTTCGATAATGGACCGCAGACGGCCGCAGACCACTTTTCTCCATCAGCGTCTTTATTGTTGGCGCCGGTGATGGTTGGGCACAAACGCTTCCATACACTTGTCTTAACAGCATGTTGGACATGTATAAACTTACCCTTAAGCTCATCGAGATCCAATATCACTCATCCTACCGATCAAAGCGTCGGTACTTGGGAAAGGTTTACAGGGCCAAACATCACTCTCCCTCTGGATATTGACTGTGTGCTGTTCATGTAAGCGAATCTAACAACACGTTGGGGGCGACAGGAGATTACTTTCCGGACGGTTACCCAATCCACAGCTCACTGAAGTTCCAATGATGCCACTGTGTCTGTCAGCTGACGTTCTTATTACAAGGTCAGTGGGACGATCCCGATCTAGATGGCAGAAACCAGTCACTACCAAAGGATCCGAGCAATCAGATTGGGCACGAACGAGCATCAGGGGGAAACCAAATTATGGCGTAAAGTGACAGGTTTCGCAATCTCACCAGACTTTCGGCAACTTTGGTCTCGAGTGAATTGTGCCAGGACAATTCCCGGTTCCTGAAGCACCATCAGGGATAGATGCGGTACCTGCGGGGAAATCCGAAAGAAACGCCACCCAGACGAACTAACCAAGACAAGTGTGCGATTTACACCGTTGATCCTGCTACCTATGGTCCATATTATGTTTCTCGGTGGCGTGGTCTCAAGGTATCTATCTGTGCCAAGGCAAGTGGGGAAAGGGGGGACGCGGCGGTTCAATCCAGCGCCCATCGACGCCCATAATATCATAGACGGCAGAGCAGACGTATGACCTGCTCGTGGCACAGCCTAAGCATCTGATAGTAGGTAGGATACAGGTCAGGTACTTACCCCTTCAAAAGACTCTGCGTGTCTGGAGAGGACTAAGTATCAATGCGATGCGTAGATTCCAGCAATTGACCGGATGATAGATGGAGCAAATTGATACCACAATGACATGCCGCGTCCTTCCATACGGGACAATTCTCTCTGGGAGGACCAGAAAACGGTGCCCCCTGATTACCAGCTGCAGCCATGTGGGATACCACACGATGGTTTGTGCACGAAGGATCGCTCATCTAAACCCGGCTAGTGGATTGATACCCTTTATTTGAGAGTAATATATATGGCTAATAGATAGAGTCTCATCAGACTAGACGGAACAAGCTGCTGTTGGGTGCCATGGGCTGGAATTCTCCCGTAGGCCTTTCGCCTCATATGTCCATGGGACCTCTTGATTGATGCCGAAATTGGGTCACCTCTTGTCTAGACACAGCTCGGAAGGAACTAGCAGTGCCCCGATACAGCTTAGAGCCACGAGGAAGTAGCACCCACTCTATGCCTATGGAAGCAAGGCGTGGGGGACTGACTTGGGTACCTTACCGGAACTCTGCCCATCGACAAGGGAAGGATCATTGACCATGAAACAGTGCAACACAGGACCCGTCTTTGCGTGCCGATCAGTTCCATTCAGCGACTCCAGCTACTGCGTCAGGAAGGACGACTGTAGAACAAACCGGCAATCGACGATCGAACCGGGCCGGCCACAGCGCGGCTGCAGGGACCAGGTGGTATAGCCAAGATGAGCTTAGCGACCACAGAAGAGGATCATAATTTGCACGAGGTGACCAGTCTCCTGACAGGGGACCTCTGCCGTGGGGGATCGCGTTTCTTCAGGGCGGGAGGGTCCGTGAACCGCAGTGAGAAGGCCGAACGGCCATCAGGATGCGCCATGGAGTTAGTGACCTTCCTATCCGCCGCGAACATTGGCCGCTTAATATCTACGCCCTGACAGGATCGAAACCGCCCCCAGATCGACGGCGGTGGGGATCCTGAGCCAAATTGCTTCGCGACGGATGGTGAATAAATGCCGCCGGAGAAAGGGGTAACCACTCGACGAGGATGGGTGAGGAAGATGTATAAGAACAGCCCAAAGAAGACTGGATATGGATCCATTCTCATCCACTATCAACCCAATTGGCTCCAGGTGACTTGGGAAGGAGGTAGTTGTCATTCTCTTGTATTTCTTTCTCCCTCTCCTCCACAATGCGTTTCGCAATCGTTGTAGCCGCTCTGGCTCTGGGCGCTCAGGGTGAACTGCTCCATGATCGTTTCCATCGCATGGCCGCGGTCCAGGGACGTTCGAACGAGGGACTCTCGAACGCAACCAGCACCACGCCCGCTATTCCTGGGCCCTCCAACTCCACCGTTCCCGTGCCCCCGAGCAACTCGACCGGCTGTATGAACCTCAGCAATCTTGTGGCCGGCGACTGGGAGGCCGCCGGGACCAGCGCGTGGCTGGACAACTGGTGGAAGACCAACGCCGCGGCCATCAGCCAGAACGGCTTTCTCAGCACGTTCGGTTCGCTGGTGCTGAATGACCCGAGCTGGACCTGTGCCATCGATGGCACCTGCGTGGTGCCCTGTGTTCCCATCCAGCAGACAAGTGCTCAGGGGAGCCTTCAGGCACGCCAGATTGCTGCCAACCACAAGTCCAACAACGGTCAAGCCAGTGGCAATGTTGCCAGCTCTCTCAGCAACTTCCAAACGCAGTTCAACACCCTGTACACGATCCTCAATAGCGCTGGCACCAAGACCAGCCTGGACATCGATAGCATTGTCCAGAACTTCTGGTACCAGGGCGGGGCAGACTCTCAGATGGAAATCATGCAGGGTCTCCGTGCTTTTGCGATGATCGTTGCCATCGCCGCGTCTTTTGTGCCTGGCGGTGCTGCCATGGCGGCGGCAGCAGGCTCTGCCGTTGTGGGTGGCTCGATCACTCTCGGACTTGGTTCGATGCCGGGGGCGTAAGGACACCCTCATTTCCCTTCGAATGATGTTTGCTGACTTCAGGTGCTGCGTCTAGTGGAGAGCCACGCTGGGTCAAGGCTGGCGAAGTGGGCCATGAGATCAGCAACTTCATCACTGACGCCGAGCGAGGCCTCCAGCAACTCTACAACGATATCACCGCTGGAAAGCTGATCGGAGACTCGAACAGCGATCTCCGCACCGTCCTCACTGATGGCACCTTCTTGTCCAGCCACGTGGCGGACATGTCGGCGAACATGACCAGCGCCATGAAGTCCACCGTGATCAACTACCTGTGGCGCCAGTCGAAGGTGTTCATCCTGGGCGGTGCCTCCTGCAATGAAGACCAGGGCATTGGTCAAACCGGGTCCAAGGAAGGGTATGAGATGATCTGGTGGTGCGACGACGAGAACAACGCCTGGTATCTGTACAACTTCTCGGACGATGCCGCTGCAAATGAAAAACACTCTCGCGTTGATCGGCCCTGGGGAGCAGACCGAATGGGAGAGAACTCGTATTACTCGACTCATGGAGGCAGCCCTCCGTACTGGCGGATATTAACCCCTGGGTAAGATTGGCTTGACTTTGCCCTGTGTTTTATGATTCTTGCTAACAATTCTACACAGAACGTTGTCGTTTCCTCGGTCAAGTCCTGGAGAGTGGCTGGCAACAACTACACGTCTGAAACCTGGCATAGCCGGGTTAATGACATGTTCCGCACTGGAGCCAACCCCTGGTTCGAAGGCAACGCCATGGAAGGCCTGTGGACGATCCCCGTGTGCAACATCGCCCAGACCGTCAACAGTGACTTCAAGGGCAAGGAATACATCTTGCAGCCATACGGATGGGACTCTCGCCCGATGTGGTGCGGCAATATCTGCGACAACGACGAGGCTACCACGAAACGCCTTCTTCAAGTCGGCCAATGGGCAAGAACCCCTTCGCCGAAAACTGCTGAGGGCTTCAATAAGCGCTGCATCCTAGTGGAACAGGTGGTGTCCTTGATGCACGCTGTCTCTGTGTCTGCATTCGGTCTTTTCTCTGCTTCTCGTTGCTATCCAGGTCTTATCGGCCCTCGTTTTGGGGCGTGTCGGGACCGTCTGCTCTGACATAGTACGCCCTGAACTCTATAATATTATTCATTATTATCTTGTTTCAATATATTCCCTATCTAAGGAGCGGTTTTGGCGATTTTTTCCTGAGTGTAGATGTAGTGTTTACACATTCCATCAAAGGGCCGGCTTTCCGTTATATATCATGGAGACCTACTTCAACCCCACACGAGTATAGGAAGGTTACAATGCAGGACAACGCCCCAAACTACCATAGATCCGGTGCAGAGGTCACACGACTACTTTTAGGTGTCGACTCCATTATTATTGATGTTCGTCTTCCATCCTCTCTCATGAGATATGTGGATCCAACGGCTCAGGGTAAATCCGAGCCGAGAGAAATGCTTTCTGCCGTCTACATGGAGGGTTCAACGCCTGACCATACAACACCATGGACGTCGCAATGCCCTCCCGCCAGCTCTCGTCGGAGCCCCAGATTCTATCGGATTGCTGTCTGGCGCTGTCAAGCACCCTGATTGCCCATCTGGCCTCCCTCTTGCCTCGGCAACCCTCGTTCACGGCTTCCGTCGGGAGTGGCAGCGGCCTGTTGGAAGCGCTGATCGCTTATCGTCATTCTGAGATATCGGTCCAAGGAGTCGAAGTCCACCCTGGTGTCAACCGCTACCTCGCAGAGCAAGATATCAATGTGGTGCGTGGCACATGGGAACTCTACGCCGGGGTCGCGCAAGCCGGCGCGTGGATGTTCGTCTACCCGCGCGAACGACAGTTGGTCACTAAATACCTCGAGGCCTATGGCCACTCCACGGTAGAGGTCATTCTCTGGCTGGGTCCCCGGGTAGACTGGCCGGAATATGAGCCATGTTTCCGTCGGTCGTTGTTCGCCGACTGTAGCTTTCCGAGGGGGTCGGATTAAGCCCATATGAGATGCTGGCGGTTATGCGAAAGAGCGCAGTCTAATTGCCGCTGAAGCAAGCCTCTATCGCTACGAAACTCTACTTGGTCACTTCCATCGATTCTTTTTCAATCTCAACTCGTTCAATGCTTCATGTGTGAGTCTCCGGTCACAACGGTCCCCCTGTGGTCCCCATGGGCGATTGTTCATTGTTCAATGACAGAGTGGAGCCAGAACATCATTATCGGGCATGCACACCCGTCTTTTATTGACGGTGAAGGCATTCTAGTTCTGGAATGGACTGGAACGCTACGTTGGGATTGTCCCTCGCGCCTGGAAAGACCCTAAAAAACGGGCCAACCGTCCACTGATCACTGGATGCCAACTCATGGCAAGTGTTGCCAACTTGTGCCCCGGGCGTCGGGCGATATCGTGGCCCCATGTGTCAAAAGGTATACTATCCGGTATCTGCGCACATTTCTCGTCCACGGGGCCGTTGTGAACGGACCCTTGTCTTCGAACACCCAGGATATCCCAAACAGCAGAAACTTGGATCGCTCCCCTGCCGGGCAAGCCGCAAGGAGCTCGACGAGGCCGGCATGCCTTGGCCTCGGATCTCGTGAGAAAGAGCAAAAGTTGGTCAAATGAAGTGAAAGGCTTATTAGGTTCGAGTCTTTTGGGCGTGCATAAATTCAGCAGCAGTCGAGAGACCCTGGACAACGCAATAAAGACACATCTTTGAAGATCCTCAACGCTCACTACAATCGCTTATTACATACAAATATGTCACTGGTACTGCACGGAGCAATCATCGATCATGGCCTTGCCCCCGATGAGCAGTTCTGTACCAAATATGACAATAGCGAGGATAAGAGACAGGCAATTCGAAGGAAAGGCACTGGCCTGTTCTACTGGGTAGCATAACCCGTCATACAAGAGATGATCAACGCGTTTTAGCAGTAACATGGACGTCTATATGGAAGTCCAGACATGTAGTATGTCTTCAATCTCTTTCCATGGCCAGCTCAAGGCCGGCAAACTACGGCTGGGTGTAGGAATAACAAAGCCCGATTACACATCACAAAAAGTCCCACAGCTGGGACATGTACAATTCTGATCTAGCAGCGACCTACATTTTTGCAGAGGCCCTTGGAACAACCCTGTCGCCCGCCTCGTTGAATCGAACGACCTCACCCGATAACAGTGCATACTGCAGAGCTTGTCCGATCTTCATCACCGTGATACCAGTCTCCAAAGGCACCGGCACGGGTCCATCCTTCAGCACTGCATCCACGAACTCGTTGGCCTCACGCGCGAAGGCGTCTTCGAAGCGTTGCCAGTACTCTTCCTGTACCTCATGGCGCATCCCAGACGATCGGCCAGGACGACATTGTTCTGTCGCGGGATTACATTCACCATCAGCTTACCCTCGGTGCCGGTGATTTCGGTACACACATCATGTCCATGGGCCTGTGTCCGGGAGCAGTAGAAGTAGGCGATCTTCCCACCCCAGTAACTCCACCACGCCGACGGCATTATCCACGTCAGACAGTTCCTTGAGTTCGGGTGGTGTTGCAACGTCCCTGCGGCCCAGCATGCCTTGGGGGTTGGATTGTTCAGGTACCACAGGGACAAGTCGATATCGTGGATGGCGCAGTCGACAAAGATCCCACCGTTTCGAGCAGCGTAGCGGACAAAGAATCCCGACTCGTCGCGGAGGTCACAAGTGTTCGATCGCACCATGAAGGGCGAGCCAATGGATTGCTGCTGGTAGATCTTGTCGCTGGCATCCCGGTACGATGCATCGAATCGGCGCGAGAAACCCGCCATCACCTTCACGGATGGATTGGCTTTGGCCGCGTCGACTACCGACTGGGCCTGTGATGGGCATTTGGTCAGACTTCGTCTGGATTGGAGTGCAAATCAACCATACCTCTGCTAGATCTGTGCTCAATGGCTTCTCACACAGTACGTGGACGCCCTTAGCAATAGCGGCCAGGGATTGGCGGGCATGGACGTCGGTGCTGGTGGAAATCCAAACCGCTTCCAGACCCGTGTGGGCCAACATCTCATGATAGTTATTGTAGACGGTGATGCCGAACTCCTTGTACTCTGCATTGTTTTCGGCCCAGCTGATTTCACTCGACGGTACTGCAGAGCACACACTTCGGCCCGGGGGGCGCGGTTAAAGCAGTGTTCTGACGTGTCTCTTGCCCTGGGTGATCGTCCTGTGTTAGTTGAACCTTTGGGGATATTTCTCAGGTAGGTCGCACGTACCATTCGGCCAGGCATCTTGGGCGGTTCATGGTCATTGTCTGGGATTCTGGGCGAGAGCGGGGAAACTGAATATGGTCTGCGTGACGGAGAGATAAGCCCAACTGCACTGCGATTGGGATCAAAGATATTGCTGGAACCATCGGGCTATTTATCCTTCCATCCATCATATATTGTGTGCAAGGTGCCTCTATACTTCCCACGCTAGACATCCGGCGCACCCTGCTGCTTCCAGACCGTGTTCGCCGCGACCTACCCAATGCAGGCATCGTCCATGCGAGTTCGTCTCCACTGCGGGGATTTCTGCCCTCTTGGGGCTCTCGGAGGGCTGATCTCTGCGGGGTCGAGGGAGGCGCCTGTGCCATATAACCCAGCTCTGGCAAGCAACGCCCACGGTTGCTTGCTTCGTCTAACCTCTCCTACAGCCGTAACAGGATAGACACATGGCAACCGCGTTCTCTGCATCCACAGGACCTTGCACCCACTGTCGAGGTGGGCCAATCACTTACCACCATCTTAGTACTTTCAACTAACCATGGCGGGGTTTTGTAGCAAAGCACCAGAAATGTATGACTTCCCTCACCTGAATCACCGCAGTAGCTAATCCGTTCAAGGCGACAAGAAACAGCCGTCGTGTTCTCGGTGTAGGGACAGACACCTCACTTGTGTCCAAGCGCCCCGTCGATCCCTTTTCCGACCGGGCTCAACAGCGAACTTCGAGGCTCGGCTTCCTGATGATCAGCCATGGGTGAACAGCTGTCCGAAGAGCTGGCCGGCAGCCGTGCAGGCATCGAAGCAGTCCGAGGGTGCTACCCTATACCACCCAACGATACCCTCATCACATCCGCGCCCGACACAATACTCCAGAATGCCGTGGATAGTGCTCACATGGGAATGTCCACGTGGACGCCAGTACGGGCCCAAGGTTCTTTGGAGAAAGATTTCTTCCATGTTGACCGGACATGCGCCAAGCGTAGGAGAGTTCACGCATCCAATTCTCCCTTGAATAGCCGGACCGTAGCAGCAGGGACCAGCGTAGAGGAGGCCTGCCTGCTGCGATATTTCATCGAAGAGCTGTCCCCGTGGGTACGTCGGGCCGATTCCATCTGAAGGCAGCGTCTGACCATGCGTAGTTCGACCACTGTGATGAACGCCGACACTTCCAACGAGTGGTTCCCAGCCGTGCCCAACATTCGGCCGTCCTCCGCAATGCTATGCTGGCGGTATCGGCGCGCCATCTGGTCCGACTCCCCCAGTATCACATTGCGGATGGCATTCAGTATCATGGACAGCATCTCATAGGGCTGACAGCGTCGACGGCTGTGGAATACATGCTGAAGTGCATACCGGACCTGATTCGTTTCCCCGAGATTGAGGATCCGGAAGGTCAAGAGAACATCATGGCGGCCACCGTTATCCTGCGTCAATACGAAGAGATGGACGACGATACACTTGCGGTGCAAGTTCCAACCAACTTTCTCGCCATCACGCAGACCATCATCGATAGTATGATCACCTCTCGCCTGGACCAGTCGCTTGCCACCGCGGTGTATTGGATCGCTATTCGTCAGGAGGTATATTTTGCCCTGACTCGAGAACATGCACCGCACATGCGCTTTGGCAGAGAGGACTGGATGAATGCCTCAGTGGCCAACACCATGATCATGTTTGCGAGCGAGGTTACTAGGTGGTGTTGGGGGGCAAAGTCGACACAGGAATGGGGTATGTGTCTGCTCCGCGGGGGAACAAGAAAGACCTGCTGATACATCGCCCCAAAGACCGGCTACGAGGGCAGGAATATAGGCTTTCTTGCGACTACGCAGGAGATCTGGTACCCCTGTTTGAAAGACCGGCACAAAGGTCTCGAGGAGAGGTATTCCCGACAGTGTGGTATAGAACGGACGACCAGGTGACTGCAGTCCAGCACCTTGAACTGTCAAAGATGATCTTGATTGCTGAGAATCCCCATCTGGAGTGAGTCTCTCCCAAGTTCCTTGCAATATCGTCTTCCTAAAACCATGCAGCCGTTCCCATCGTGCCGCGTACCGGAAAGCTGAATCCCAAGTCCGGTCAATTGTCCTCAACATCTGCGGCATCGCGATGAGTCACTTGCGAACGCACCCAGCACTGGTGAATGCGGTAATTGCCATCACTCTCTACGGTGACTACTTTACAGAGATACATGATCGCCTTGCTCTCCTCGAAGTGGTCGATTGCACAAGAGACTTGCGATCATGGCCCATGCAAAAGGTCTATCAACGGCTCGAAAATCGATGGAACATGATGGACAGTGGTCAAGTTTAGTGTCCCAGAGAGATAGACCGCAAGCGATTTTCCATGGCACTTCCAGCCTTGTTCGTGATTCTCCATGTGTGTGTCTCTATTCTTCGGCGTTGAGATTGGACGGTCTGCTCCTGAATGTGACAGGGTCAAGGCCCATCTTGAGTCCGTCCTGTGGTGGTTGGCCCCGACCCATGGACGGCGAAACTGGTTGTATATCACATCAACATTCATTTCTTGATCCTTCTGCTGGTCTATCATTATTTGCACCATTCTCCGGCCAGGCACCCAGATTGTTCGCTATTGGTGACGTCACTACTCTGGTCGTCCCACACAAGACGTTCCACAGCCACGAACATCCTCAGCAGACGGAATACTGTCCTACCCACAGAAAACTACTCACCGGAGTTGGCCGTCCTCCTGGGTACTATTCCCCATTACTCATGCGGTGCAATGGCCATGACGACCCAGGACGGCCCACTCTTCATTGCACAGGAAGCGATCTGCTTTTATCCGATCAGCACAATCTATGGGCCGTGTCCACGATACCTCTTCTACGCTCTGCTTCTCGCCAGCTGCGTGACGAGATGGACAGGGTGGCTGACCGACGTTTTGCTCGGTGCCGCGGCAACATACGCCGGTGTTGCTGCAATACAAGCCTTCATCTTGGTGTCCAGCCCATCGGAGCTGCAGGACCCCGACCCTGTCGCCATACCGTATGTGCCTGGGAATACGACGCTGTGGAGTGACTTTCCCCAGCTCATTACGGAGACCGACACGGTCTTGGTCCAGCCAGCAGCATTGGAGCTCGATTCGGACGCCGTGCTCGCCGTTGTCATAACGGGTATCTCATCTTCCTGCCATTACAGTGCTGGTCGCGTGTGCTGTCGCAAGAGCGGATACGCGTTATTCTGTTCTCGCTGTGGAATGCTCTGATGCTCGCTGGGTCTATTGCGGACTTGTTCACTCAACGACTCGGAGTAGTGTTCCTAGTCAGTACATGTTCTGTTACCCCGATCTACCTCCGTTTGATGAGTCCACCAGTGATGGATGGCGGGATTCCTGGCGGAATTCAACATGGAATAATAGCGTCTGGGCAACCTTCTCCAATCCGAGGATCTGGGGGCAGCTAGGAGATCTTTGTTACAACCCATGTTTCAACACCAGTCAGATCTTACGACAGCAGACCTCTCTGACTTCGTGGGTTGCCTCCCAATCAGATGAACTTGCTCATCCCCGATCTTTCTGGGGAAAGTTGATATATTCCAAGAGCTATATCTATAGTCTGATCGCAGTATCAGTGTTGCTCAACTTCATTATCCTATCATTCAAATTCCTGCCATATCGCTCCAGTATCCCTGCCTTGAATATTGCCATCATCTGGAGAAAGCGAAGGGATATCTGGAAAGACTTCAAGCACATGTCAAAGGAAGCGAAAGAGCTGGCCCGTCAAGGTGTCGGGGAGTCATCACAGGAAACGTCTATTTGGCATCGAATACGAGGCATTTTGAACCTGCAACTGTTCAAGCAATGCACAAGCATCGTGTTAGACATCACTCTACTTTTGGCAATCTGGCTCAGCATGATTATTAGCCCTTTAGCAGTGACTGCGTTCGTTGTCTGGATCGAGTGGTGCATTCAGAATGACGGCCCGTCGCAAGAGAATCCACAACAGGTAGGACAATGGTCATATTTGGTATCTATCGGGCTTCTGCTGGTTTCAGCCATCATTCTGAGACTGAAGTATCGAGTCTCATCGTCAGAGGAACTTGAGGTCGGAATTCAGGAGCTACGGGATCGCTTGCAGACAATGGAGGCAAGGCGGGATGCTGCCAGCGCAAGCGAATCGAGAACCAGCTTTGTAAACTTTGATCATGCTCACTGAATGCATGCGCCGTGATCAGACAGGAGAACACAGTGGTCAAGAATTATATCCAATTCCAATACGGCTTAATACCCGCGAGCACCGCCTGATATACGGTATCAAACAACCAGTTTCGCTCATTCCGTAAATCCACTCCAGTTAAACCCACTTGCTTCAGGAAGCTCGGCCATATCCGCCATCTCCGGGTTGATAAAAAAAGGATTTATCGGACCGGTTGGGATGTTGATATTCAAAAAGTCCCCAAGGAAATCGTCAACATCCCCGAACACGTCGTCGACGGTTGAACCAGTCAATTCAGGATCTCCACCAAATCTAGTGGAGGCAAAGGTTGATGGGGTCCCAGATAGGTGCTCTTCGTTTCTCGGCCCACCGTTCGAGGGAAGGCGAGCAGGGTCGTCACCCAGATTACCTTGCTGTGAGCAACGATTTCCATTGTCGATTCCCTTTCTAGATGCACCTATTCCTTTGAGAATATCCACCACCTGATCCATCTCTGTGGCTGGCATCATCCGGTTCGACTTCAGTCAAAGCTCTCTTTCCTAGTCGAATCATGGTTTTTGCTGACCACCACAACGGGCTCAAGGCCTCCAGACTGTCGTAAAAAGCCCTGAGGTGCTCTCTTGCCATGTATTGTGTGCTAGGAAGCCGACAACGCTTGAGTTGTTTGTAAGAAATGGCAAATCCTAGTGATAGCGCGTAAGAGACAGTTGCAAAGGGAGGAAACCGTGTCACGTCGCACATCTGTAACAATGTCCTCATCCGGTATCCAGATAGGTCCTGTCGTAGGCACAGAGTGCGCGACCGCGATGGGTCTTTGAACCCCAAGGACGTGAAGCGAGTATGGCAATTGCATGATATGATAGCTCCAGGAAGACTTAAACCAGGGCGTTAGATGCAATTTAATCTAGAAATATGATGTCTCCAGGGTGATCGATACTTACATAGGTGCTCTGATGCTATATCCCATCCATGGCAGTCATTAAGAATGTCGTCAAACCGTCGAATTTCAGGTTTGTCCCCGTCGACGGGTGAAGCCAGCGTCGGTCGATATACCGTGACCACATCCCCAATGGTGGATGCAAGCGAAAGCCATACGCGGAAGGGAGCATCAAACATGCCGATCACATCTCCAAGTTGCTGTCCCATATCCCTATCGTTGATCACCAGGGGTCTTCCATGGATCGCCGAGTTCCATTTATCAAGACTCCATAAAGACCAAAACAAATGAATGAGATGTTTCTCATCTGGTGTCTGGAATCCCTTTGTCAAATGTAATCCGATGGTGAATGCATGGTGAATGGCTTGTACCAGGTACATGGATCCGTCTTCAAAGCTTTTGGGCCCGGGTGCATGTAAGGATAGAAGGGCAAGAACTTGAATCATCGTTATCCGCGTTCTCTCCACACCTAATGTTATAGAACGTTTCAGATCGTCCGCTAGAAGATAGCAAAATTCCTGGACAGAAAGTAGTCCGTTGATGTTCTTCAGGTAGAGCCATGATTTTGCAGCTTGGTCTTTTGATGCCACCAAGCATATTACCTGTAGAAGAACAGGTGAAACGGAACCATCGTCAAATCGAGTTCGAAAGTCACCCTCATCTAATAACGGGATGATCGGATGAATAAGACGAAAATAGACGTCCATCAGCGCCTCCTGACTTTGTCGTGGGGGTAGTAGATTCCCACTCCGCTGAGACCCGAGCTGGCGAGACGGCGGATTTTCCAGATCCCCTCGATGACCCTTTCTCATTGGCATCGTCATCCTCTTGGATGTCACTGTCTTCCTCGAGCCACTCTCCGACATCGCCTTGATGTGTACGTCCCCGAAGCAACCTCGCATTCGCATTGTTCACAAACAGTACGACTGGGTTCAGATCTCCCATGAAACGATGGGCAGGAGTGCCCCGGATGTTTGTGATAGTGCAGTTCTACAGTGAGCTGCCTGTTTATGGGGAACTTCCCTTCGATCCTGTGCGTCCCATGACGTGGTCTCTCTCTCACGATGCAGGTCTCTGGGCAGCCCACCTTTGATATGCGATCTTCGGCCATCACTTAGATGGGAGGAACGATCGCTAGAACCTGTTTCTTTCCTCTGCGTGTTAGGAAGGTGATAGTCTAGATTCTCGTCATGGTGGCATTTCCTCTAGGTATTGTGAGCCCTCATATCGGTGGGTGATGCGTAGGCTGCTCTCGCACCTTTCGTTGGCGACACTTGTCGCAGGCGCCTCGAAAGTGTTTTCTCTTCGTCGCCCCCGACTGATTGATACGAAATGTCACCTCCATGAGCCGCCAGTCGCGGGGCTCAGTTGCAATGATATGCTAGTTGAGGGCAATGCTGTCCCATAGGGCGGAGAACACGTTCTCCAGAAAGATGCTGCGGGTGATTCATGGGGTTTAATCCTGACTTACTTCCTCTTCGAGTCACAACAGCCGCAGGATGGCGACATATCAGCTTTTCCGCCCCGAATTCGGAGACTCGCCGCCGGCGACATCCGTTCATTGGCCGCGGGAAAATGTGGAGTCCGGCATTATGCCCAAAGGAGAAACTCCGTCTACTTGCCCAAACAGGCAAATATCCCAGCTGCACACATGCCATCGAGTATATAACTGTGGGCAAGGTATCAAAGCTCGGGGCCTTGGATTCCGATGGCAATTGTCGGATAACCTGAACCCCCAGACATATCTTGCATTCAGGCTTCATCACAATGTTTTCTCGAACGAGGATCCAGTGTGAGCTAAGGTAACATCCTATCAACCTCTCCCATAACCTGTGGGGACAGCTGAATAACTCTTAGACACTTTGAACAGGCTGGACCAGTCATGTATATTCCTCCCTTCCGAGCACTACATACCACACGACTCTCCATCAATATCGGGAGTACTTCTGCTATCCTTGCAACACGCGGCACCCATCAAATCAATATCCGTTTCGGTCAATGGGAAAGAGAAACTGTACGCTCCTGCATCCGACCCTCGATGCGTTCGAAGCTAATCCCGGTAGGCCGTGTGACGAGTATATTCTCTTTAGATCGCACATTGAATCGAATACCATGAAATGGAAGCAGTCCCTGGCGTCGTCGAGAACGCTCAACTCCTTCACCCTGCCGGCGGGCAGCTATGAGTTTCCCTTCAAGATCGCATTGACCGGTCGAGCCATCGAATCGATAATCGGCCCCGAGCATGATTATCACTCCTACCGGGTTTATGCACATGTTCAGAGAAGTTTGGATAAGGACATCATTATCTCACAGCCTGTCAGGATCTATAAAACCTTCAATCTGTGGGAATTCCCTCTCAATGTACGAACCTCTCCTTGCGGCCCCCATGGTGAGACATGTCTAACCACCTGATATAGTCGATTTCAAATTCTTCAGACCATGTCCATTACACTGTCTCTGTTACTGATGCTAATATTCCCTTTGGATCGACATTTCCCGTGCGGTTCCATATAGCGCCCCTGAGAAAAGGCCTGGCAATCGATTACATTACACTTGCTGTTCTTGAGAAGCACGAACTAAAGATTCCCGCTTCCGCAGCATATGCAGGACAGACAAATCTTCATTTCTTTCGGTTCAGCAGGGAGTATCAACTTCTGAGTCAAACATATGATTTTTCAGCCGAGGAGTTGCTTGGCCCTGAGTCATCTGATCTGTGCTGGTCTACCATACGGACAGTTACATTACCACAGGAACCGGGGACATGTACTCAAAATGTTGCTTCAGATACTATCAAAATCACCCACGCTCTGGCCTTTACAATAGGCTTCTCTGAAATTGAGGGACAGAGCTCACTTACAGTATGTTTTCAACTTCCTCGCATCCCAACATGTTATAATGGTTCTTGCTAAACCTGCACAGATAACAGGGTCTCTCCCCTTCAATATATTCATGTCGCCATATGGCCCGGCTGACGATGGGACCGTTTTCGAGCCGGATCTTGCTCATCTCGCAATCCATGGCAACAGCCCACCTCCTCTATATACTGACCATGAGATTGACCTCAAATTGTCAGATGGGGAGTCTTTCGATCACTATACAGAAAGTCCCGTTCCTGCTCCACCGTATACCGTTTATTCGAAGGAGACCAGATCTATGAGCTGCGAAATACCTGCCACAATAATCAGCCCGATGTATGAATAACGATGTTGCACAACCTCAGGTGATCTTCAAAATTCCTGCAAGGTTTAAAAGTACATGAACCCAAATATGAATATTTTACCCTTGTCTGAGGGTCTTTTGTTTTGATGGTCCTAAAATATGTTGCTCTATAACGTCATAATCTCATCGGCCTGAGGCTCAAGGCTATCACCTATCGAGTATTCCGGAAATTAGATCAGAGGGACAAGCCAACTAGCGGTCAATCGTTCATAGTGCAATATACTTGCCCATCATGCGCCATGAGCATTTGTAATTCATGTGGAGCTTGCGAATGAGGTGCGCTGTGAGAACTACTCCTTGAGTCCGGATTTTGGGCGGTAATTCATTCTCTTAGATTCTTACAGATTTGGCTCGTCCTGTCTGCTACCACGTCATCGAGCGCGACAGAAGACAATCGCCGCGCGAATCTTACAATAATAAGTATTTCAGGTCAAATAGGTATTCCAAGTCTCGAAACTAGCTCGCTTGTAGGTCAACACCGCTAACATGCTACTTTATTCTCATTCAGCGGCACTATATCCAATTTCATTAGCGGCAATACAGATAAACGGGACCATGTTTGATGGAATGGTTGGAAGGTCCTACTCACCACATTATTCTTCGTGTCGCACTTAAGCGACCCACAGCAGAGAAAGGTGCCGTTGTTGCAATATTTGCCTTTGGGCGAGCATCCGGCCTGGGCGGAGTTGGAAGACCCGGTATTGGCTGCAACAGCCATGGCCATGGCAAGAACTGTAAAGAGGTATTTCATGGTGAAATATTTTGGGACTTGGCTTGGTGTACTTGGAATTGTTGTATTGCGAGAGATACAAGTTGCACTCGCCGCATTGCCGGTGGCTAATATTCGACTATATATACGTTTCTCTGTTTCCCGCGATTGTGTGAATTTTCTGCCTCTACTATTCTGGTTTGCCAGTCAGCTTACTGGTGCCGATCACCTCCTAGCATCACAATTGGCCTTCTGCAGTGTTATGGTTACATTGCAGTAATTCGGTCTCAACCACTGCGGCGTAAACCAAGGAACTGATCTTCAAGGCGTGCTGACTGCATGATGGACCAGGGAGTTTAAGCCCCGTCGGTTTTCGGCATTGGTGATCCCAGCTATAATAGGGAAAACGGCGCCATGGAATGCAGTTGGCAGTCCAGATGTAAATTCCCTCCCTGTACGTATGCGGGAGTCGAATCGGACGCCTAACATGGAGAATGCGATGAGATTACGAACTCCATCAGTCGCCAACAACCAATGAACCCATACACGGGTCACCTCTCGCCCACTTGGAAACATATAAGATGCATCGCATCCTTTCTCTGAATCAATTACCTCACAAATCACTGGAACCTTCTGCTACACATCCCATTACATAATACTATCTCAAAGTCCTACTTTAGCACAATCTTCGTCACGATGCGCTTCTCCATTGTCTTCGCCGCCACCTTCTCGGACTCGTCGCAGCAACTCCCGGTCAGGTTGACAAGAGAGTGGTGAGAAGATGCCAGCCATATTGATTGGACTATGATGTTGATGCTAAATCATAATCCCAGCCTACGAACAACTGCTACACATTGTGCATCATCGACGGCGGAGTAAGTGATGTCACTGGGTCTCTATCGACCCACGTCTCTCCTCATTATCGTACTATGTGGATTAACCCCGCCTTCTAGTCCTCTGATGCCTGCTTGAAAAAGTGCGCCAATCAATAATTGTGGACGGATGATCACGATCGCGGTTCCATGTTCCTGTGCCTGCTGGACGATCGCCTACCCAGCATCGCTTCCTTCAGCGAGAAAGGTGGTGAATGAGATCAATGAAGGAAATGCCAAGTAGCAGCCTACGATGAACGGAGTGATGGATTCTTTACAGAATACAAGGCCAACTGCCAACTACTATTATGGATAGAGTTGAAATGCACTCATATCTGAATTCTATCAGACATCCGTTCCATCTAATGCTACCCGTAATATATACAACCCAGGCCATAAAGCATCGACCTGCCATACCGGGACATCACGAATCGAAGGCCGAAAGTCCGACAAGCAAATGCACAGTAACAACCAAAAGCGGCTAGTAAAACAAAACTCCATCCCTAAGATTTACAAACAAAATGACTGGTAACAGCCACCCGGCTAATCCCGAGCCAGGCACTTTGTACAAAGGTGATTGTGGCCAACCTGATTTCATGCATCAAGATGAGTACCTAAACGCTTAGTTGGCATTGTTGGCGCAGGTCCAGCTAGCCTTGGAAGAGCTGAGGTTGATGGCTCTGCCGGAGACATAGAGACCGAGGCCGCACTAGGGACATGTTAGCAATTTGACATAGGCCAATACATCCGACCAGGGGCTAGACATACAATTGCGCAAGCAAGTGCCAGAATGACCAGGTTGAGAATCGTGAGGGCGGTCTTTTTGTAGGTAGAGAACCAGACGCCCTTGTTCATGTACAGCCACATAATGGCGGGGAGACCAACTGTTTTGTCGTTAGAATGCTTTCATTGAGCAACAGGGAGATGAACTTACAGCTGAACCAACTTCCAAAGAGAGAGCTCTGTAACAAACGATATTAGTACACAATCTGGATCGTTCAGGAGAAAGGGCCGTACAATCAAACTGAGCAATTCATTGAAGACCGGGATGGACTCAGCAATGACCCAGGCAATCAGCCACACGCCGAGGCGAGCGCCACCCACGATCCGATAGCCAAGAAGCTGCGCTGATGCATATGGTGCGAGCGCTCGCCACGGAAGATGCGAACGTAGATGTACTTGCAGGCAACGTGGCCGAAGATGACACCCGCGATGATGACCTATTACACTGAGAGCCAGATGTGCGATAAATTGATGTGTAAAAGGCGACTCACAGTAGGAATAGCAAGACCATAGGCAACCTTCTTCATGAGCGGGCCGGCCGAAGAAAGGGCGGGGGACTGAACATCGGGTCCAGCGTAGCAATAGATGACAAAGGCCACCACAATGTAAAGACTGGTGTCGCCGATCTGCAGCATGGCCAGAGACTTGGGGAACTCGCGGGGGTCTTCCATTTCCGAGATGAATCCGAAGAAGGCAACGTGGGCAACTGGACTGTGTCAGTTGTGTTCCAGGGTGGGGGTGATGTCGCGCATACTGTAGGCGAAGATGATGTTGGTGACGGCCAAGAAGGCGTCCTGGAAGCTGACATCGGTGGTGATCTCGCGGGTCACGTCAGGCGGCGCCTGAACACCGATGGAAATCATGGTAACAATGGTTGCCACCACAATGCTAGTGCAGGCTGGAAGGTGTATCAGTAGGGGTCCATGACGGGTCGTGGAAACAGATCTCCTTACAAGCAATCGCCATCCAGTAAACCTTGTCCATCGTGCGAGGCAGGTTACAGAGGAAGCTCAGAATCATACCAACCACACCGAAGACAATGGTGCAGGTACCATGGTTGGTCAGGGTGTTCAGGGTCACGGTAAAGGTGAGCACATGGCTTGCGCACAGGAAGATGGTGAGAAGCAGCTGGCCAACATAGAGGACCTCACGGCCGAAGCCACCCAACAGCAACTCTCCCACGTCACCCATGCTGTGGACATGGGGGTACCGGAGCTTGAACTGGCCCATGACATAGCCAGTGTACCAAGCAATGCCGGAAATTCCCAGGATAATGATCAGGGCACTAGGTCATTGTCAGCGTTGGTTCTGCGGTGGCGGGATGTGGTCGACCAGGATTCCGATAGGCTGACCGCGATATACTTACGGAACAATTCCCAACGTTGCAACGGCGGAGGGAAGAGACAGAACACCCAGGGACACGTTTTCAGCGGCCATCACTAGAGGAGGGTTAGGAACTGCCATGGCCTTGAAACACTTGGACCTGGACAGGGCTCGTCTTACGCATTCCAGCGTGCCTATCACGTTGTCAGACCAATTGGACTCTGTGAGTACGTCTTGGACAGGATACTTACCACCACTTCATCACGCGATACTTGACCTCACCGGCCTCTTCGTTTCCGAAGGGGTCATTGGGAGGAGGAGCATCCCCAACCGGGACCTTCTCCATTTCGTCGTCACTGTGCTTTCCTGTTGGCCGCCTGTTAGTCTAGTCCTCCACACGACATGTATGGCTGTATGGCTGTAGGGCCACCGGAGAGCTCACTCATGATGTCTATGTAGGGGGGGATGATCGCAAAGGTTCGGGGTCAGGAAAGAGTCTGGGGTAGAAGGAGTGCAGAATAGTTAAATAGCGCAGCGTTCGGTTGGAGCACCCACGTGTGGATCTGCTGCAGAGGGCAATTTCGCGGTTTTCTGTCGATTTTTTCGTCTGTTCTCTACCGAAAGTGGCCACCCCAGGGCTGAGTCAGCTCGGCCGGTGCGGTTTCCAGGGCGCAGTCGAGCGATAGCATCCATCCAACTGCCTGGGATCCGCTCGTCCTGTGGTCCGGGACGTCAGTTGATCCGTTTCCTGGAGAAAGATCCCGAAGTCCCGATGGGGTTGCCTCTGGGGAAGCACACATGGCCAATCGTTCTTCGGATGCCGCTGACGCCCGCGGCCTGGGTAGTTTCGGCCCAGCAGGGCGCCCAGGAGCAGCATCGACCAGACGAGCAGGAATGCCGTGGTTTCTGTTAGGTAACGTCGGGGACGGCTTTGGCCCGAGCAGCCCGTTCGGGCTCCCTGCGTGCGTCCATCCCTCGGTGTGCGATGTCGATGCAGGCGACATGGTTCTTGCGGCCGCCCTGCATCCCCTGCGAACCCCCGTGCGTCGCAGGCACCCCGTACGCCTTGATCTCGTTCCCAACCACATACACGCTGGGTCCCAGCTGGAGAGCCGAGATGACATGTCTCTCCTGGCCCCGATGGGATCCCGCGATCCACGGGCGTGTGGTGTGCTGCGCGCCGCTAAGATGGGTCCGTTTGGTAACTACAATTGCAAGCTCCTCTGTTGCAGTGGGACCCGGTTGTAGCCGGTCACCGGTCCGGTTGCAAAGAGCCACTTTGCACCGGTGGTCCCATAATTCTACTGGAATTGCCTGGCGGTGAGGCTGCTGGGGGTCTGGCAGTGGGTGGTGGTGGTGGAGCAGGGCGCCGGATGGAGAGACCCTTAGGTCTCCACAGGTCACGTGTCTCTCGCCACCGTGCGGTCTGAGGGCCGTTTCAGGGATATCTCGACATCAGGAGAGACAGCTGCTCCTGCTGGGACTGCAGTAGACGTGCAATGAAGCTTCCGCTAGTCCTGGCGGCTTGTCTTCCGCCGCGTGTTGTGTGTGGCATCCAATAACCGGACAAGTGTTGGCGCAGGGCTTTTTCGACCGGGAAGAATAGAGTTCTCAACCGGCTCTCTTGGCATTCCTGACCCGGTCGTGGGTGGAGTTCCGCCGCCAGCCGGTCCACGAAATGCGTCGCTAGCAGCCTGCCGGCCCAGGGTCAGGGGCAAGAAGCAGTCTTGGGAGTCGGAGGAGATCGCCCTCTAGCCAGCCCGCTAGGCCAGTTTCACCCTAGGCCTGTAACCGCTGCACTTCTGTTTTGACCCACGGGGATATCCCTCCCAGTACTCCTATGTAATAAGAATGGAGTTGCTCCTGCAAGATGAACACATGATGATGACACTCTGATAGCAGGGAGGCCCTGATAACAGTGATAATCAGACATGGGTATCACTAATTTCTCCAGTCCTCCGCCATCTCGACCGTAAGACCACGACGGAGCAGGTGAAGGCTTTGCACCGCCAAGGGCTGTGCCTCGATATCAAGGGACTCTCGCCTTGGCTTCCCTCGACCACCCAGCTAGAACCCAGGCTCCAAGACTGTCCTACTATCCTATCACCGGGGCTGTTACCTGACTCTAGCGATGACAATTAACAAGTAATAATGTCCTTGATAAGGCAATCTTCAATTGGTGGGTGTACATGACTCTCCGACACCCAGCGCCAGCCACCAGCGCTAACCCGTCTCGAGTCGCGTACTTTGCCTTATTGCAAAATTTATTTCGTCAATAGACTCCCGTTGAATACGTAGAGCAAGGGCATCACCTCATTATGTATCAGCTCGCGAGTATAATCCTGTGGGATAAATATATATTTTAGCATCCCTCGCTTCTTTAGGCTCGATGGGGGATGTGGACTCCGGGCCCACCGAACCGTTTGTCTTCTCTTTTTTTTTTCTTCTCTGCCCCTTCTAGAACAATTTCTCGTAGATAAGATTACAGTCATTGCAAATGCATGGTCACACAATTTATTAATGAGAATCCCCGGATGCCTCAGGTTGGGGAGACGCACCATCGTTCGCTCAGCCCAAACTGGTCGCCTTATTCCAAGATATGGCGCTGACCATGCACGACCAACTGCAGTGGGATTGACACTCTATGCAGCATGGGCTGTTTCATTGGTACTCGGTAAACTGCACCAAACATGGATAACCCCATGAAATAGAAGAGTCAAAATGATACGCACGGATATATATCTGAATCTATATCTTGCCTTCCACGCTCTCCCGTCTCAATACACAAGGACATCACACTTGTCACGTACGAGGTATGCCGATAAGCCCGTGTCATCAATCTTAGCAAAATACAGATGTCTACAGTCGGAATTTACCCGACTGAAGCGACTGGACCATGTCCTCGCGGAGAGAGATATAACCATGGCCCTCCTTCTCAATCCAAAACATCTCATCTCCGTTATCCCGCGAGGGCGTGAATCCCTCCTTGCGCAATCCAACCTTGACCTTTTTCATGATCGCCGAGACTTGCTCTCGATCGAGGCTCTGATCGGCGACCGCCTCGGGCTGGACTCCCCGAGCACGCGCAAGAAGCGAGGGATGGCATATGCAGGAAGGCCGTGGTCCGACTCCACCATCCACTGTTCCAGCTGCGCAACAATCTCTCGAATGCGAGGGCGCGAGCCAGGCTGGAGCTCGATGGCGGCGCATCCCAGCTGACCTTCGTACCCGTACTGGTTCATCGGGATGGCATAGACATTCACCCCTGCGATATCTGGGTGACGGATGAGACAGTTTTCGACCTCGGTGGTCGAGATGTTGTGACCCTTGACGCGATAGGTGTCGCCCAGCCGGTCTGAGAAGGTGAAATAACCATCGGAATCCTGCGATAAGTTCAGTATACGCCGATCACGACACAGTCCAAGGAGGGAAACATCTTCATACCATGACCAACGCGTCACCCAGACGGAAAAACTCGTCCCCTTTCTCAAACACGTCTCGCAGCGTCTTCTTCTCCGTCGCTGCGGCACCTCCCTCGCCGATATAGTCATGCTTGCGCTGGATCGGCGGGCGAATCCGGCAAATCGCCTCTCCAATCTCTCCAGTGGACACAGGAATGCAGAAGCCGGTCTGGGGATCACGGATCACATCGCCCGTTACGAAGTCGGTCCGAACGAGGTAAAACATATCCTGGCCGAACTTGCGCATCAGGGGACCCCAGCGGGCCACCTTGCCGTTGCCCGCATCGTTTCGCGTCGAGTTGAGCAGCGAGACGGTGGATTCAGTCGCACTGTAGTATTCGACAATCCACTCGACACCGAAGCGTCTGCGGAATTCCTTCCAGACCGTCGGAGCCAACCCTAGTCCAAAGGCCAGGGTGACGTCGTGATCCTTCTCACTTGCGGCGCGAGGGTCCGGGGGTGATTGCACTAGATAGCGCAGCATTTCTCCGATATATAAGATAGCATTGGCCTTCGAGCGACGACAGTCCTCCCAGAAGTTCTGCCGCGAAAACCGACGGGCGAGAATGACGGTCCCAAAAGTCATCAAGGTGGCTGGGAGGGCCGCAACTCTACACGGTCATAGGGTCAGCTTCTACGCAGGTCGTCGGCTCGGGAAAGATCACTCACTGTGCGGTTCCATGGAACATGGGAAGACAGATATAGAACCGACGCGGAGTCTCGAACATGTCGGGCCAACGTCGGTGGTTCGTCAACATCATGCAGAAGCCGGCGGGATAGCAGACTGCCTTGGGCAACCCGGTGGTGCCGGACGTGAACAGGTACTGCACTGGCTGCAGGATACCAATGCTCGGTCGTGTGGCTCGAGGGAAATCATCTGTCGCTGCGGTTGCTGCTGGGAACGCGTGGTGCGACCAATATGTGGCACCGTCCGGCAAACTGGTCGGAGCAGGGTATGTGCCATAGTCATAGACAATCACCCCAGGCCGAGGGCTCTCACCCTGTCCGGAGAAGTAGGTCTCTTCAATGACCGGCCATAGCTCCCCGGAGCAGATCACGAACGAGGCCTCGCACAGCCTTGCACAGTGCCGAATGTGGTCCGCCTTGAACTTGGTGTTGATGGGAGCCGGGATGGCGCCCAGTTTGAAGAGCGCCCACCAGGCAAACAGGAACTCCGGCGAGTTGTTGACGAAGATACAGACCACCGTGCGATTGGTGACGCCCGCCAGGGCCAGTTTCTCGGCCATTCGCCCAATCTCTCGCCGGAATTCATTGTATGTCCAACTGCGGCCCTCAAAGTACAGCGCCTCGCGATTGCCCACGGTGTCGCGGAGGGCGTGAGAGGAGTGCACCACATGATAGAAAGACCAGTCGTCCTCTCCATGGCGCTGCAAGACCTCCTGCGCAAATTGGCGACCCAGTCGAGCGCTTCTCATCTGCCCCAAGTCGCTGCTAATGGCATATTTTGCGTCGGCATACATTCCCGCTGCTGCCAGGGCGGCTCCGCCCATAGCAATTGTCGGTAACCAGTCCATCGTGGAGCAATTGATGGATTTCTTGTCACGTTAGTGATGCCGCTGCTGCTTTGCAGGCTATAGCCGACCCCATATAGCAGGTCTGAATGGCCGGCCAGGGGTCGCGGGGAGCCTTCATCGGTATTGAATGGTGATATGCGGGGTTATGCCGAGGCTATACAGCGTCGACAACGTCCAGCGACGAGGCAACAAGCGAATCCTGCCAGTCTAGTCGATTCGTGGTCTCGCTTCCACCGGCGGATTTCTTTCCGATCGATCCTTTCCCCACGTTCCCCGCATTGCGCGTCTTGAGCGTGGCCGCCAATTGTGCTGGCGGCATTCACAATCTATCTTGCCAGTGCCGTAGGGATGTTGAATGCATGCATCATCTGCCACAAGAAGAAGGTATCAAATTTCCCTGTGCTTCTATTGGGTGTATGTTGCTGACGGGGATATTTTAGTCAAATGCGACCTGGCTAATCACCATCCATGTTCCAATTGCATCAAAGGCGACGCCGAATGCCTGTAAGACAGCATCCCTAGTGCCCCTGTGACCTCCCTGTATGTGAGGCTAAACCGACAACCCTTCTTCCAGGCCATATAGAAGAAAAAGAAAGCGATATACAAACAGCCTGTCGCCAAGGGACAGTCTCAGCGAGCTGGGCACCACCATCACCTCAGAGACACGTCAATACCGCCCACAAGCCTCATCGCCGGTGACCATTGAACCTCTGCCAGTAGCCACTGGAGAATGTATCCAAACCTACCGCGGCCGGGATCGCTATCTCGGGAGACATGTGCCTTTCAATGAGGCCATGATCACCAATCATCCCACGCGAGGAGACGTGGGCGTATGTGACAGCGACGTGCAGTTGCTCACACAGCAAGGGGCGTACACCTTGCCACATCCAGCAGTCCAGGAGGAATTGATTGCTGTATTTATGAAATTTGGCTATGCGTGGACACCCATCATCGACCCAACCTGGTTGTCGGGGGACTCGGTGTCGCATCTCTTGTTGCAGGCACTTTTTCTCGCCGCAAGTCGCATGGTCAAACAGCCACTTCGTGATGCCCACAGTGCCGATTTTTATCGTCGAGCTAAGCTGCTATTCTTCTTCGGACATGAGCGAGACCCACTTATCTTGATCGCAAGCGCAATTCTGCTTCATTGGTACAATCCTGTTGGGCCAGAGACTATCTCCACCGATACCAGCGGGTTCTGGCTGCGAACGGCCGAGGCAATTGCCTTTCAGATCGGTCTGCATAAGGAGCCATCGGCTCAGGGTGAGAAGAGAGGACTGCGTCGACGACTGTGGTGGACGTTGGTGGTGAGTGAACTTTCTATGTGAACCATCGGTTCCATGCTCTGTCTGACAACAACTACAGCTACGCGACTGTATCATCGCAGCCGGCGTTGGTCGACCTCGGGCCATCAATCTCTCGGATAGCGATGTGCTGCCGCCATCACTCAATGACTTCGCGGCCCCTGACATGAATGCGCGACTCTTCCTTGTCTACGTGCCTATCTGTCAATTCCTCGGGGATATTGTGGAGAGCTGTCTGCGGCGCCAGCTTCTACCCAACCAGCAAAAGATGCTAGAGAATTCGCTCTACCGCTGGATCAAACAAGACTTTCCGATGTTGATCACGTCACTGCCGTCGACTTCGTTCGAAGCGAGGCAAGTATTGGTCACATATTTGGTAACCCTCATCATCCTCGACCGAACGCCCACCCCTGATGGCTTTCCCGGTGCCCGATCGATTGTCGCATCCTCTTTTGTCGCCGGAATATTTCGGGAATTCCTCGAGCGAGAAGAACTATGCCGTTTGGGGCCCGCTTTCACATTCTATGCTCTGTGCGCCGGGTTAGCTCTGCTGCCGGCTTATCGGTGCCAGTCGCTACGGAGTGTGGCGAGTGAGGAGACATTGGTGCTGAAGGCCTCGCTGCAGGTCCTATCTCAGCAGTGGCGGAGCGCCTTTGGGGCGCTCCGTGCCTTGCAGAGACTTACTGAGGATATCTCAAATCAACCGACAGTTGATGGCTGCGGCCCGCGGCTTAGTGACGAGATGGTTTCGTTCTTCGATGGACTTGACCGTCAGACATGCAGACTCTGGGAGCTGTCCCTCGAACGACATGAGCTCCATGTTCCATCCGTTGACGCGCTACCGACCATCCCAATGCAGGATGGGAATCCTGCCCCTGAGTCGCGGGAAACAGGCCTTGACTATCCTGGAAGCCTGAGTGATGGGCTAGATATTATCAGTGGTGATTGGGAAGGGTTGGGATTTGACTGGAGCGGTTCATGGTTGCTACATAGCAGCATGGGTTGAACAAATCATTCTATGTGCTCTATACTAAATATAAGGAAATTGTACGTGGTCCCAGGACAATTGCATCCAACAATAGAGCTGAATCGACTCGGAACATAAAGCCAGCGACCCTCACAACTTTGATGTGCGCCCCTCCAGCGCATAAAATTGCTGGAAATCACGCAGACATTCCGGATTGGCGACGGTGTTACTCACGGTCGTCGGGAGCTGCCCTGTGCAGATAATCTTCTTGACCAGTGTTTCGATCTTCTTCCCGTTGACCGTCATGGCAATTCTGGCACCGCGATTATGAACCGAGGGACGTGCCGGCTACTGAGACCCTGTCTTATTGCGTCCCTGAAGCGCTGTACCAAGCTGAGAGACAGGGTGTGCGATTTCTGCATCACGACAAACAGGAACACCGACTCATCTGTGTCGATGGATGGACGGCGGCGGCCGACGCATAGTGCGTTCGAGATAAGTTCGTTGAATGGGGATGCCTCCACGATGGAGTATATATCCGAAGAGCCAAACCGGATGCCCTGTGGGTTAAGGACACCATCGCTGCAGAGCTGTTAGAAGGAGCGTTCTGCGGGATGAGAAAGGGGTGTTTTACCTTCGTCCGTGAATCTGCCAACCTCGTGTGACAGGGTTGTGACTGGCCCAGTCATGCTGCGCCCAGAAGTCGGGGAAGAGATCAAAGTACGTGTCCCGATATTTGGTCATGTTGTGATCGCCCCAGAAAAAGACAGGCATGGAAGGGAACGGGGTACGACATACGAATTCCCCATGCTGCCCGGTCTCTTTCACTGATTGACCTGTGTTTGGATCGACCACGTCCACATCCTGTCCCAGCATGGGAAGTTGAATCTCCCCGGGATAGAGAGGGCCAGCTGGGTCGGTACCAATCCATGAGGTGACGAGATCGGTTCCTCCAGTCACACTGGTCAGATGGATTGACTTGGGGAAAACGCGATAGAACCAGTGGTACTGATGAGTCGCCAAGTGGGAACCACCAGTCTGCACCATCTTCAGGGCCGACAAGTCCACCTCCTGGTTTGGAACGCAGCCGCTCATCTCGAGTTCCTGTAGATAGCGAGGTGATGTACCCCAGTAGGTCACTCGGTGATACTCCAGGATCTTCAACATAGCCTGAGGGGTTGGCCACAGAGGAGAGCCATCGTACAAGACCAACTTAGGACCAACAGACAGATGGCCGACCATGATGTTCCACAGAACCCACGAGGTGCTGCTGTACTGGAACACGACATCTTGAGGCGATAGAGAGTTATGCAGGAGGGATGTCTTTTTGTGCTGGATATGACTGAATGACTATGAACCAGACACTTGGGCTGCCCGGTCGTGCCGCTGGTGTAGAGGATGTAGAGCGGGTGACTGTATGGGACTCGGGCGAATATCAAAGCATCGCTCGTCTTCGACCGGGAGAGGAACACGTCCAGGGTATCAAATGAAGAGGCCTCAGAGCCCGACAGCGGGACAAGCACTACCTGGGGCGTTTTAGGCAGCCGCTTCACGATGTTCTGCACCTTGTTCACGTTGGAATGGGTCTTGCCCTTGAACGTCGAGGAGCTGTCTGCGAAGAGGATTTGGGGTCGATTTGCGCCAGTCGCGAGATGCAGCCCTGTAACATAGTCAGCGTCAACCTAAATAGCATAGTAGGTTATTGGGTTTGTACCTCTTCTCCAATATCAGGGGCAATGCTGGTCCAGATGGCGCCGATGGATGCTGTCGCCAGGAACAGGGCGACAGACCAGACGCTGGTCGAGATGATCGCACCCACTCGGTCGTCCTGTCTAACACCACTCTGTAGCAATGCGCTGCGGAGCTGGCGGACGGTCTCTTCAAGACGAGCCCAGGTCCAAACGTCACCGCTGAGGTCCTCTTTCTCGCGAATGCCAACGAGGGCAGTCTGGTTGCGATCTTTCCCATGAAACACGTTCTCTGCATAGTTGACGGTCGCCCCCTCAAAGAACTTGGGGATTTCGCTCATGGGGAGGCTCGAGTCATAGGCCCGAGTGATCGTGGTTGGTAACGAGGGCACAATGCCGGTATACTCGTGGAGATCCATCCAGAACTCCTGTGGATGGGTGACAGACCACCGATGCAGCTCATGCGATGACTGCAGGTTCACGCCGAATTTGCGATTCACATGAGTCCGATAGATGTTCATGGGGATCTTCTCTGCTGGCGCAACTGGCTGCCATATCGGCTGTGGGAGCTGCATCGTTTGCTCGGTTTCTTTCTGGACGATCCCCGACGCCATATTCAGAGCACGGTAGGAATGAATCAGTTGTGAATTGGGAGACAATTCCACACCCTACTATTTAAGACAATGTATACCCCACACTTGTGATCTACGGAACCTTTCCGGTCTCTGGCGGAGGCCGTCGGTAGTCTGCGGTGGTTTTCGGCGATTTCACGGCGCCGTCAATGCGCGGGGTTGGGGAGAACCTGGGCTTATATGAGGGGTTCAATCCACTACGAGGGCTCTTGAGGGAATAATCTATGCCGGTTCAGACTCTCATACCGCTGTTCTATCTTGATCCACCACAATTATGGCCAAACTTACCCCGTCAACTGCGGATGAGGGCTATTTTCTCTCCCTCCCGCCATTGTCCAACCCGGCAGACTCCGACGCGGTCTTTCGGAGGATCCTCCAATGTTGGTTGCATGCGCCATGCTGAACTCTTCGTACTGTAGCTAACTCTTCAAAGGGCATCTTCCTGCCGACGTTTTGTCCAGCATTACCCCCCAATTGAGTCAATTTGCCGCGGAAGCCATCGGCGATCAGATCAACAACTGGATCGGAAACGCAGAGAGCCAGCCCCCATATGTGAAGAACCGGAATGTTTGGGGGTCCCGATATGACCGTGACCGATTGATCACTAGCGATGGCTGGAAACAGCTGGGAAAATGGGGGCTTCATAACGGGTGAGCACATCGAGATGCTCACACGTTCGTCCGAGGGCTAACATGGCGAGGCCAGCGTGGTTGCACGCGGATACGAAGACGAATTCGACCAGCACAGAAGGATTGTCCAGCATGCCTTGTACGTCTCACGGCAGCCAGGAACAGATCCTTGATGCTAACTCTCACAGTAACTACATCTATTCGGCGGCATCGGCAACCTACTCCTGTCCCGTGTCTATGACCTCTGGAGCTTGTCGTCTAGTTCGACTCCATCTCTCCAGTGTTCCTCCAGATCATCCATTCCATTACCTGTACTCCAGGCTCACGTCGCGAGATGATCCGTGGATCTCTGCTCAATGGATGACAGAGCGGGCCGGTGGCAGTGATGTGCGCAACAGTGAAACTGTGGCTGTTTATTCGCCTCTACCCTCAAAGAGCGGCAGATTCGGTCGTTTCGACGAAGGTGACTACCTCTTATCCGGATTCAAATTCTTCTCAAGCGCTACGGATTGTAATGTTGCACTGATCCTGGCTAAGACCGAGTCGGGACACCTGTCGCTGTTCGTCGCTCCCACCGTCAAGACCATCATTGGGGAGGATGGTCAGCCAAAGGAGGTCACGAATGGCATTCGAATTCACCGTCTCAAGAATAAATTCGGCACCAAGGAGCTGCCAACAGCCGAGTTAGAGTTGCGCGATCTTCGAGCGCACATGATCGGACCGAAAGACCGGGCATCGCAACCATCGCACTTCTGCTGAACGTGACGCGGACACACAATTTCATCACCGCGCTGTCGTGTCTGCGTCGTGCGATGGATATTGCCAAGTCATTTGCCCAGGCACGGAAGTCAATTGACCAGCCTCTGTCGACCTTCCCCATGCATCTCAATGTGCTGGCTCAGCTGGAGGTGAAGCATCGCGGTTGGATGCAGCTGGCTTTCTTCACGACTTCTTTGCTCAGTTATGGAGACCACGGATTCCCTTCCACGGTTCCAGGACATTATTCCTTCCTAGCAAAGTCCCCCGAGCTGACCGCACTGGTGCTGCGGGCGTTTACTTCCACATCCAAAGCGGTTATTTGCAAGTCGGCGACACTGGCTTTCCAAGAATGCCAGGAAGCGATGGGCGGAGTTGGTTATATGGGTAAGTCTAGAAGCGTTTCCTTCTACCTATGCTTTTTCCCGACCATTTTTCTAATTCTCATGTAGATGAACCTGAAGAGCCTGAGTTCAATGTCAGCCGCCTATGGAGGGACACCGCGAGTAACTCCGTGTGGGAGGGAACGTCGAATGTCCTGGCGAGTGAGACGGTGAGACATCTAACGCGTGGGGACAATCTGAAGCAGTTTGACTCGTGGATCCGTGATTTATCGCCCACGTGCAGGCACATGCCTATAGACACACACTGGTCAAGGCCTGGAAGCCCTGCGTGATAAACTCGACCCCAGCAAGGTGTGCGGAGGTCTCGCAGCTGTTCTCGCCGAGGGACGGCAAATAATGTTCACCCTTGCGTGGATCGTTAGCGGTGCTCTGCTCGCCCTGGATGCCGAAAGGGATGGAGATGCTGTCGCCAACGAAGTGGCCCGGCGGTGGATCCTGCAGGGTGAGGGCATGCCAGCAGAGTTCACATTCCCCTCGATCACGCATTCCTACTGGCAATTGGTGCCAAATGCCGTCAACCAACAAGATGACCGGAAGACCAACTGGGATTGTCGGATTGTCTGGGGTACTGATCTGCCAAGGGATGCGTCTCTTGGGTATCGTGTATCGGCTAAGATCTAAAGCGATCTCTGGGGGTAGCATAATTGTTAGTTTGATCAAGATACAATCTATTTACCATTATCATTGTCTGGACTTGTTGACTTGAGATATAAGTAGCGTCCTGTGTATCGTTTCCGTTTGAATATGTGACGCATCTCTTGAGTATTCTTTAATTTTGACAACTCTGTTTAGTATTGGTTGTATCTACGAAGGTTAGATTTGGACTGCTGGCCTTCAATATGATATGGAGTGACAGTAGTTGAATTCCCCCGATATTGCTATACATGTACATTGAGTGTCGAAGACAGGATATGTGTCTCATAAACATTCTTTCCACGCACCGTGGACTATACTCTTGATACACCGTCCAGCCTCATTCCCGGGCTCCGGCTCCACATATCTGTGCTCACCAACACAACTTCATACCTCGGCCTCGGCCACCTTTGTCTCTACCTGGCTTCGCTCCGCATCAGCCAAAGCTTGTAGCGGCAATGCCTGTCCAGTCTTTTTCTTTCGCCATGTCGCCTCCAGGTAGAGACAATATGGGATGGTAAGGTAGAAACACACTCCTGCCGCCAACAACCCGGCCGTCGAAGCAAAGCCGGCGAGGTAGTAGGGCGCATCATGATTAGGATACATATGTGGGGCGATGATGCTGGCTATAGACAGAGCTGCTACTGCAATGGATGTCCCAACTGCTTGTTCAGCTGCTCCGTATAACGTCGCACTGCGGTATGACAGAAGAACTGGTTGTGCAAGTAGCAAAAGCTGGCCTAGAAATGCAACCCCGTACATTGCCAAGTAACTGATGTGTTGCTGTTCAGGTGGGAGCTGTAATACGTCCACACTGCGTAGCAGGGTATTGATGCGATGACCGGGACGACGAAATGCCACATCCGTTCGCGAGTCCAGTCGGAATGCAATGGATAGGTCCAATAGAGGGGCACAGCAACGAGATTGACAATGGCTGTATAAAGATTGGCCTTTTCGGTGGGGAATTGCATGAGCTGGTTACAGTTAGTAAAGGTAGACTCAAATTGAGTAACAAAAGGGACTGACAGTATGTAGAATCGTGGGGAGGAAGGTTGCTTGAGCCACAGCTGCAATAGCGATGCACACATAGCCCACAAAGAACATGTATGTCGATGGTCGACAGATAATCCTATAATTGCGAGTCAGCATACCTTGTAGCCATGAAAGGTGTTCCATATAACGTACTGGATAAACGCTTTTGTGCTCCAGGTCACGTCGGTATGGCGAGTGCTTCCACGCCCGAACCGGTTAACCGCAATGTATCTTTCTATTTGAAAGTCAACATGATGAAACAAGCATAGCGTTCGCTTTCCTCACCTCTATCGGTCAAGGCCGTTGATGTTTCTGGAAACGTGAGAAGCAAAAAATAGACCGGCACCGCCACTGCGATAGTAAAAGCGCCCTCAAGGATGAAAACCCACTGCCACGACCGAAGTCCTTTAATTCCGTTCAACTACACAATGTTAGACCAGCCCTGTTACTTTTGAGGGGGAACATACATTGTTAATTCCCACAGCGAGAAATCCAGAAATTGCCTGGGCAATCGAGTTAGAGCTGTAGAAGACCCCGATTCGAATAGCCCGTTCACGTGGCCGATACTTGGAACATTAGCACTGTTTTCTCAACTTGCTCAGGTAGGATGGACATACCCAGAAGCTAAAATACATCACCCCACAAGTGACTACTCCGGCCTCAGGAATACCGAGAAAAACTCTAGAAGCGATCAGACCTGCCGAGTTGCTACAAGCGGCCATGGCCATAATGATAGTTCCCCCTGGTTGACTGTTAATTGTAACTCTTCTGTGTAGGCCTCAGTGGGGGGTGACGAACAGGTGACCATGCAGAGTGGAAAGAAAACCTTTGCTGACAGCTTCTTCAATAACAACATGGACGGTATCAACATCGCAGTGACGGCAAAGTATGCCACTGAAACAGCCTGTGGGATGTCAGTGATACCTCATCATATGTTCGAACACGTATTCACTTGCCCAGTTGAACTCGATTCCCTTAAGTCCGAGACTCGCCTCCAAGGAGTCCGGAGTCTCATTTTGAAGTATTTTGACATTCGCCAAGTTGGACCTATCGAGATAGGCAAGAATGTAGACGACACCTATCAGAAAGTCGGGTGAGATGCTCTGCGCAGTGCCACAAAGGAATCAGTTGACATACAGCATGGAAGGACAACCCTAGCATCAAGCTTGCGAAGCAGTCTTCTTTCTTCTGCCGCGCTCCAGTCGGTTCCTAACACCGTGAGACGCTCAATACGATCCTCTGACGTATCTGTAATCTTTTAGTGGGATAGAGAAAGAAATTATATGCCTGTAGACTGACCATATTCACCGTTGGTATCCTTCCGTGGCTTCCATATGTTCTTTCCACTCCAACTGCCAATATAGACCCCCTCGGCTTCGAGGGCTGCAGCTCGTTCTGCAAAAGGGAATAACATACTGGCTGATCCTCTGTCGTCTTGACCATCTTTGGTTGCCCGCTATCCCATCTTTTATACGCCCAGATTCCATGGGGCTACTTAGTATACCCGAAGGAATGGCCCATGGTAGCCGCAAAATCGCCGTAAAATCGCCGCAAAATGCGGGGATGCGGGGGAAGGCCATGTTTGGTGAATCTCCTCTTCTACACTAATAATGCATTTAAAGACTTTGTTGGGCTTGATCTGCTTTATGTGTGGTCATGCACCACGCCGTCTCTGCCGACCCACGGGAAAAAACGCATTATCTTAGGGGTCCACCTGGGGGCATTACTGCAGAGAATCCAGAAACAATTCATTTCACTCTCAGTTTGAGCCATCTATGCGATACCTTTGGGTCGCTCGTCACTGATTACTTGAGAGTTCCCCGTCTCAGAGACTGCCGTCAAATCTTGACCATGACTTTCTTCCACACAAAAAGATTTCGGAACTCTCCCTGTCTATACTGCCGTATTCCAAACCCGGCTTTGTCTAAAAGTAAACCCTACTATGCATGGGACAAAGATTCTCGTATAATGGAAGGAAGAGACATATCCCATTGTCAATGCATAGCGCCATTGTCATTTCTTTGTTGCTCCTGTCTCTTTTGTCTATTGTCGTTATTTTGTTAAACAAATCAAGAACACGATATCTGCCAGCATGGAAGTTTCCTTTCCGTGTTATTCCTTTGTATGTAAAGGCGATTCCCAGCTTTTCATGGTAGTGTCCACATATAAAGCCCTCACAACTCCCGGAGTATACTCAGACCATTAACTTCGCTTTACGCGTGATCTATCCTCAGCATGGGTTCCTTACTACAAGGAAAAATCGACAACGCCCTCGACCATAAGGCTGTGGCTAACGTCGCAAAAATCCTCGACAAAGCTGCGGTTCCCGCCGTCCTTTGGGGAGACTGTATGCTGGACGCACTCGGAATTCCCACGCCCATCAAGGTAAGTCTATCATTGATGACGCATGAACCCCGGTGTATGACATGTCGCTAACGAAGAAACTTTTCTAGAATGTATCTTTCATTGTACCAGACGACAGGCTTAGCGACGACCGTCCATGCTCTTTTCGGCGGCCTACTTAAGCGATTCTGCTGGCATGCCGAAAAGCCTGATTGCCATCGCTGGGATGAATCACGGGCCTTGGCAGATGTCCATTTCCATCTTCTACCCCATTATCCCCAGGCTGGACTGACTCTCGAGCTTTACAGGAAATCTAGTCTACTCTGGAGCTTCCCATCGCTGCCGCGGAGCATGGGCACTTCGACTAGCGAGTATTTGATGTACACTGCAGATGAGCAACTCCCCCGTTCTCGTTTGTTCTTCGCCAAGGGCCGCTACGCGGATAGCCTGTATCCTGTCAAGATCCCTCGCCCCGTGAAGCTAATTGAGGCACTACTCCTGCTGCACAGCCGAGACCTTCGATCATCGGTACATAATGAACCATGGATTCAATGGCTGGCCTGGATCAGGGAGTATGTTGTGGACCTTGGGTTAGTTCCCATGGAGCGGATCGCGGAGCGCTTTCAGCCCCTCTGGCGAGAGTGCTGGACGGCACCAATAGGAACTTTTATGATTTTGCTGGAAGCTCTTGATGAGGATGGGTGATCCGCACGACAGTTTAAGGATGATTCGGCTGACTTGAGGTGCTATGCGTCTTGCTGATTTTATTTGGAGGGTGAAAAGTTTAGAGAGCATTGGAGTTCTAGATATATTTGATCATTTGCATTCAACCACCAATGCATACCTTGTGCAAACAGCAGCTTCCGTACATAATTAGGTAATCCTTGCCATGGAATGTATAAAACACGCTGCACAAGAGAAAGTTTCAATTCTGCCCACTTCCGAATGCACCCGATGGAAGCAACCCCGGGAAGTTCTCGTGCCCCAACTCCCGAGAGCATCTCTGACAGGGTCCAGAATTATCTCCGACTGATGACAGAACTGGAATGATAATGATGGAGCCGAAGTTCCGCCGTGGGCTCCTTTCCAAACCTTGGCAATCACTTGGTGCCTGCAGAAACCGGGGAGCGCAGCGATGGCCAAGACACGATCGACTGGGAGAGGCGCTCGGGACCAGTCGTTTGGTCGCAGACAAGAAGCTCAAGAAATGACAAGAAGAGCTATACCACCTGCTGCGGACGAGGCAGCAAACATCTCTCCACTTGTATCTGTGCATTCTTTTACGGGGGCGTATTTGTTAAGGGCAGCGGCATCGGCGATGCGGACTTAGGGCTAACCGGCCCCGTGCCCTAAACCACATGCTTTCCTCGCCACCACCTGCGCTGTGAAAAGGAGCAACATACTGTGGCACCTGTATAGACAGTGTTCGCGCCATAAATAGAGTCTGCGGATCGACCCAGTGGATGCAATTATTTCTCGGTCGTGTCGGGAGGGAAAACCATCTGCCATCCCGACTCTATGATATGCTAGTGCGAGAGAACGGCACTTGGTATGGATTCGCCCCCGGAGTCGCTCCTTACCACTGGCCGCAGCGGCGACGCCCATTGGCCAGGAGATTGGCATGAACATATCGAATTTGCAAACGGTTTCTAGAAGGCGACCTTATCTCGGCTCCGTGGCTCGGGGTCCACCAGGCCGCGCTTTAGGGTCTTCGGATTGCCGAGCCGAGTGGATTCGCCCATGCAGCCTCGTGGCATGGTCCGACAGAAGAGCTCTCTCAGCAGGTTCATAGCTGCTCTGATTCGCGCGGAGCCTACATGCTCCTGATTCACGTTCCGACTAGCCCCGGACCCGACGCTGACGAAACTGGTCGATCCATGCGCGTAGCTTCCTGGGGTGGCCAGCTGCTTTAAGAGTGTCGAGTCTCTTCTTCAACACCTGCCGTTGCGGCTCGCCTTGAGGATATCTCAGCCTTCGACTTTGCATACTCTATGGTCATGGCCTATCTACCGGAATACGAGCAGGAGGAATACCCTGCCCCATTGGAACCGGGCATCCCTCCATTCGCAGGACGAGTTGGGGGCAACCAAGACTTCATCGTGGATCGCAGCGACCCCCGGAACATGAAAGTCCTGGAGAAGGTGCCGGATGCTGCGCCGCATATGACTCTGGCGGAAGTATTCGACCTGCGTGGTTTCATCAGCCCGGACCACTGGAAGTGGGCAATGCTGGAATGCGTGGGTAAGCGGCGCGCCCTTTGCGGTGGACTGCAGGTTGGGCAGCTGCAACTCGGTGACTGACCGCATTATAGCTAGCATGATGAATGTCTTCATCACGGCGTGGGTAACGACCCATCCCCCGGCCCCCGTTACCGAACCCGACACCCAGGCCGGAGTCTATGCGACGCTCACCTTTTTTTCGCCCATGTTCGGAGGCATCACCAACCTGCTCCTGACGCCGCTGCTCATCTACACCTTTTCTCCGTCGAGTGGAGGCCATATCAGTCCGACGATCACAATGGCCACGTTCTTCGCTCGCATAATCTCGTTCCCCCGGATGATCCTGTACCTGGGAGGCCAGACGCTCGGTGGTGCTCTGGCCGGCTTTGCGCTCAACAGTGCTTACGGCACGCGGAATTTCACCGTTGGAGGATGTTATGTCAATACCAATATGGTGCCCGTCAAGGACGCACTGATCATCGAATTCATGGCGTGTTTGATATTGATCTTTTTGGCCTTCGGAGTCGCGTTGGACCCCCGACAGGCGAAATTTTCGGCCACGCGACGTCTCCATGGTTCGTCGGCATTGTTCTTGGAATTGTCACTTGGGGCACGGCATGGACTCGGGATGGATACATTGGTGCTAGTAAGTGCCTTCTGAAACATTCACGATTGGAATGGAAAGAGTTGCGTAGTAACCGTCTTTCGCAGGTGTCAACCCCGCTAGATGCTTTGGCGTCTATGTTGCCTCGTATTTCCTGGTTACCACTGGATTCACTGGTAAGATTCTTCACCACGCTGGCATGTAACACAATTCCTGGCTAACCTTGAGCATATAGGTCGGTCCACTTGCTGCGGCTGTAGCCCATGGGCTTGTGTATTTCATCGACCCTCTGTGAAGGACCCGCGAAGTTCCTCTGAATAGGAACGTGAAGTATGGTTGAGTTTGTAAATATATTGATTTGTACAATAGCGTGCGTTTGGCGGGTATGTTGTATATATAGTACCGCCCTGTTTTGGTTGGGGGATTCCACAGCGATCGTTGTATCTTTAAGTTTCGAGGAGTGCGAGCCGAGATATGTCAAATGAATACCCTGTTTGGTGGCTGTCCAGCTGGAACTGGGCAGGTCGTGTCACATTACATCATGCCTGTTGTGTCGTAGGATTGTTTTTCTCACTGGGGTATTTCAACTGGGGTTGAACTTGTTTTTGGGACAACGGAGGATATAAGGCATTCCAATGCGGAGTATCAAGACTAACATGCGCACATGAGCTGCTCCCATATCTCTTAATGCCGAACCCAAACCCATTGAGATTGGCGCTTGCTAGCGCTTAAGGAAAGCCTGGAGTTCAGGGTCCAGGCCACTTCGCTGATCCTTCGCGACCGATGTCATGGTCTCGGTCAGTTTCAGGCATTGCTGGTTCGTGTGAGCAGTTTACCCACTCCTGATACAGTAAATGCCTGACGCAGGCACGTCCCTTCGCCCAGAATAAGCATTCAAGTGTATAATTAATATTTTTTAACACCAAACACCCTTTTTCTTAGTCACATGGATTCTAACAGTTCTTTCAAGGAAACACAAACTTGAGCCTGATGCCATAGGGCAAATATGAGAACAAGTACACGGTAGAGAAAGCAATACAAACCAAGGGCAAGACTGGATCATGGCAACATCCCGCACCATCGTCATTGACACTACCGATCAGATGCAGCCACATCCCTGTTACCACGAACCTCGTCCATGATCTGAGGTCTGTGTCAGACCTGGCTCATATTCCACGGTCACATTATCCGTCCGACGAATAGCCCCCAGTGGATGGCTATTCTGATGCTCATCAGCCCGGAGGATGCTCTCCTGGCTCTCAACGTTTGTAATTGCCAGGTCGGATTTGCGGGGTGCCCTGGAGGTTTATCATAGGAGGAATCGGCTAGGTTATGACTGCCCTTATAGCGATTGCTGTAGGAGCTCTTGGTGCGTTTACCGGTTATAAGCTCGAGGAAGGGCTGAAGAGTCGGAATGCAGGATGCGATTATAACGACGTCGGATTCGATACTATCATGATAGTTGGAAAACGTGAGTACTTGATTGTAAAAGAGAGAGCATTGAACATCTTACTTCGTCCACATTACTAGATCGGCAGTTCCATCTAGGTAAAGTTAGTGGCCTTGCGGAAGCATCTCATTCTGAAGACAGTCCAAAACTTACAGGTGTAGTCCTCCTTATCTGCGAGGCCATCCAGCTGAGTGCACTTGACAATGGCGACAGCAGAGGCACTGAAAACCGGTCAGATTATGCACATTGCAATCCGTCTAGTCTTTACTCACACAGCACCTAGTCCAAGAGCTGCACACAGCGCTAGTCGCTTTCGCAGCGACATATGAAGCTTCATGAGGACAGTTGCCGGATACACCGCCAAGGTCAGATCCACAAAGGCAGAGGATGCTGCTAGCCATTAGCTGTTGGCCGTGTTACCGTCCGAGTAGCGCATGGGTACACATACCACCGGTAAATATCGCATAATCAATAAGAATCCATACATCTCGGCAGGTGGCTTTTCCTTCGATTACCAAGCTCATCTCCCATAGGCCCTTCGGAGGTCACACATTGGTGAATAGTATCACTATACAGATACAGGAAATAGCGGTGGAGAGGCCTACCATTGTCCACAGGGCCACACGATGGGCGAAGGAAGGATTCAAGATGCGGGTCAACATATAGGTCACGGCCAGTTTTGGGGAGGGCGAAGGAAAGGACGCCAAATAGGAAGCTGAGCGTATTGAGCAGACTCGCCAATTCCACCGTTTTCTGTTCCAAGACGTATGCATGCTTGCCGTATCCGATGAGGACATTTGCTGTTGTAATTCCACAGTACACTAAGCCTAAGAACTGAGGGGGTCAGCCTCGCGGAGACCAACTGGTGTATATGACTGAAGGGGAGGGCATACGAGTGATGCACAGATCAAGTAGTCATCAACGCCGATATTGCGAAGCAGGCTGCCACGAATGTACATTCGTGCTGCGACAATGACGGTCGTGATGCCGGTCAATGACCATAGCACCGCCAGAATCTTCGGGCCTTTATCGTCGCTGGGGTCTCCGAGTGAGGAGGACATCTTGATGAGATACAAGATGGCCAATTGGAACGGAAGAGGCGTTCAAACGAACGCTCTGATGAGAGAGGTGAAAATAAGGGTATTACAGAGTCTCAGCATAAGAACTCAACTGCTCAAGAATCCATGCAGGGCAAGACCCACGCAATATAATCTCGTGTCAGGTAGACCAAGTGCTTGTCTCTCTCCACCCCTGGAATCGAGGCGTTCTAACGGCTGGCAGGGAAGCAAAATCTGGAGCAACTGGCCATGCCCCATCAATCTCTTTTCCCTGGGTACGGGAGAAGTGGATCGTTGCTACGATGTAACTGTCTGCCTCGCAAGCGAGGCCTTCATTCCTCCCGTCCCAGCAGCCACTCGTGGTATGGTCAACCACGCCATTCCACACATAGTAACCCAAAAGTCCATACCCGTTTGCAAGGCCCTATCGGGTTAATGCTATTCTAGATTCCCGCGTAAAATTGAACCTGTCCACTATGCAGGCACCGGCGTTTGGAAGGTAGGAAGATCGGGGCGGCGCCGTTTTAGGCCCAGAAACGTCACTTTCGAATAATGGCTGGGATCGTGAGACAGGAGTCTCTGGGAATGGAAGAAATCACCGGTTTGTTGGGCCGTCCGCTTCCTGGTCTTTATTTATCCTTAATCGAGCCCAAGTGCGCCTGTTGCGCTCCACCAATGCACGGCCCGTTGGGGGCGGTACCGAGGAATGTCAAGGCTATGCATGTAGTGGCGTCAGGCCGTTCATCCTGGGTGCTTGGGTTCATGACCAGGATTATATCTTGCGGTGCTGGTGAAATTGTATGATCCTGTGAAGCCCACCGCCAAGTCGACGAGGGTAGGATCAATTCCCGAGGACTCCACGGCGATATCCCACACGGCAACATTACGATGATTCCCCTGGTCGTGAGAATCAAAGGAAGATGCTAAGTACGATGGAGCTACGATGAGGGGTCATTACTTACCGAAATCCATAGCTCACCTCCGTGCTTCTGTGCTCCACTCAAACATATCTATCCACTTCTACATAGATCACGGAGAGCCCCGGATCCCGGTTGCTCATCGCGAGCTTTCGCCAAGCCTGTCATTGTGGGGGCCGTTTCCTGTCTCTTTTACCCGTCCATCATGACAGCCGAGGGGCACATACTATGGCGCCATGGAAGGATACTCGTGGCGTGAGTTATACCCCGAACAGGCCGGTCTCCATGAAGATCCCTTGATAATCCCAGGTATAGACGACGCCTTTCGCATCTTTTCTGGGAAAAGTGCATACTCCGTAGATTAGAGCCCGGCTTCTTGGCCCCATGTCCCATTCCAGCACCACCGTGTAGCCACCACCAGTGAGGGGATGATCCTAGGCCATGGTGGGTTACCCTCACAAGCAGTTTTGTCGCCGTTGACCCTAACCCTTCCACTTAGTCATTTCCTCTGGCTTGAAAGAAAGGGGTTAGCGATACATGAGCTCAAGGGGCAGCTGCTCTGCTTAAGACTATGGATCTTCGCTAGACGGCGTCCGCCACGTCTATTCTTCCAGTGACCTCTCTCCCCGTATCACGCTTCAATCCTCGGTTTCAATCCTTCCTGTACCTTCACTTTCCCAATAATGGTTCAGCTCAATGGTTCAAGTACCACAAGTGGCACATCCGAGGATGTTGTCAATGGCGCTTCTAAGCCTGAAACCACGAATGGCCATGGAAACGGCATTGCGACCAAGGAAGCATTTGTGGATAATGACGTCGCCATTTCCCCCAATGCCCCTGAAGAAGTCCCTGCCTTGCTGAGCAAGATTGCCCTGAGAGGTGAAGCATGGACTAATCAAAAAAGCGAGCAAGTGCGGACAGAATTATTGGATGCCGCACGCTCGCTGGTGTCGGCATTGGAGACTCCTCGTGAGGCAATCATCCGGTTCTGCTGGTCCCAGGTACTTTATTGAACATCCTGGCCATGAATATCGGAAACTGATTCTTTTCTTTACAGAGCACGATCTATGCCGCCACCGAAGCTTGTGTTGACCTGGGGGTTTTCGCTGTTCTGTCCAAGGATGATAGACCGAAGACCGCCGAAGAGCTGGCGGCAGCAACAGGTGCTGAGCCTGTCATGCTTGGTAAGTAACTCCTCAGCGGACTAGATATACTGTCTTGTGCTCATATGATTACACCTTCACCAGCCCGTCTTCTGAAGCATTTGTGCGCCATGGGAACAATTGCAGAGGCTGGTCCAGATACCTATCGTCGGACGGGTTTCTCAACCTCGCTCAGCACCAAGCGATTCGCCGATGCCTACCCTTGCATGTACGCGCATCAATTCTTTGTGTTCCTCCGAGGTCCTGCGATGCTAACACAACACATAGGACCGGGTGCATCACCAGCGGTGTCCTGGCCCTCCCTGCCTACCTGAAGAAGAACAACTACCGCAATCCAGGCGACGGCAGTGACTGTGCTTTCCAACTTGGGTTCAATACCGACCTCCATTTCTTCAACTTCCTTCAAGAGAAACCGGCTCACGCTGTCGAGTTCAACAATCATATGACTGTATACCATCAAGGACGACCGAGCTGGATGGACCCTGGTTTACCCAGTTCCCGCCTTGGCTGAGGGAACAAACATTGGAAAGGATGACGTCCTGATCGTTGATATGGGCGGAAGTATGGGGCATGATCTGTCAGAGTTCCGTCGCAAGTGGCGTGATCTTCCTGGTCGTCTGGTCCTGCAGGATCTGCCTGCGGTGGTAGAGCAAGCGAAGACAACGAAGCTGGACCCGTCCATTGAATTGACTGTTCATGATTTCTTTACTGAGCAGCCTATCAAGGGTACAATTCCTTCCTCTGTTCACATATATCTAATTGCTTTTCTAACAAAACCTCTTAGGAGCCCGAGCGTATTATATGCATTCAATCCTCCATGACTGGACAGACGAGAACTGCCGCAAGATCTTGTCGAATATTGTTCCCGCCATGACCCGGGGCCATAGCAAAATTCTCATCAACGAGAATGTGATCCCCAGCACGAATGCATATTGGGAGACCACTAGCTTGGACATCATTATGATGGCTGATTTTGCATCGACCGAGCGCACTGAGAAGCAGTGGCACGCTCTGGTTGAATCAGCGGGTCTCAAGATCACCAAGATTTGGACAGTCCGGCGAGGTGTGGGAGTCTGATTGAATGCGAGCTGGCTTGATTTCAACAATTCTATCGATCGTATAGCTCTGTGTTATATTAAACTTAATTATGGGCTACCTTGCTTATATGACCAGTATATCTACTCTTTGTAGAATTGAATCTTTATCATTAAAACAGCATAATTTAGGTGGACTGGATTCCGTTCAACCGAGTGCATACCTGTATTGCAATTCGAATGATGGTTGAAGTTCCTGCTAATCCTCGCTAATTGTGTGCTCTCATGAGGGTTAGTAAGTACATTGGACCACAACGAGCTATGGATTTTGTCCATCTATGACAAACCTACAAAAAGATTCGGATTGCCGTCATTCTCGTGACCTTGCTTCCACTCCACTTGCGTTCTTCTTTCGCATCTCAACCTTGATATTCAAAGCATGTACTTGAAGGTCGGGGCCTTATCACCCAGTTCACGCAGCTCTTCTGGACTAAAAGCCAGATGCAATTCATTCATTTTCCTCTGGCGTTTTCCGTTGGCCATTTGGCACGCCTTCCGCTTAGTTAGGATAGCGACAACCCCCATGATAGCAAATCCCAGTTCTAATGAGTGGCCGAGGGCATATTGAGGTCCGTCCTTAGTACGATAGAAGTTTGATGCCATGACTTACGGATAGCGATCTTGTCAGTTATCACGGGTCCTCGTACCTCCATGTGTTGGATCTGTATCTTACCGCCAGAGAGATTTCCCAGGCCAATCTGGATTCCGATCGCTGCTGCTCTCTTATGTCCCCGGCAATGTTACTGCTTACCCATGTAGTAATGGCTGGGATTGCCGGATAGACTCCTGTCCGCATGTTAGGGCATGAGTACGAACGACAGCCTGGAGGCTCACCTATGCACACAATATACACTCCGACATATACCACAGGTGGAACCCATTGAACGGAGCCTGCGAGACATATTGCAAATCCGCATGTAATACAGGCAATGTGAAAGAGCAGCAATGGCGATCGCTGGCCCATTCGGTCGGAGTACCAGGCAGCTAATACCGCCACGACGGCAGCGGTAATATAGACAGGTACCTTGAAATGTCAGGAGCTTAAAACAATCGCAGGAAATTCACATACTGTAAGCAGCTGTGCAATAGCAGACGTGTACCCCATGCTTTTGATGATAGTCGGCAGGAAAAATGAGATCCCATACAATGGGCATCCGGCAGAATAAACACACTAAGATACATCAGCATATGGTCAGATCAACAGTTTTAAAATGACCGTCGGACTCAAGACTCCCAAGTAGACTTTCCAATCCCGCAGAGCCTCTCGGACGTAGTGCCAGCGAAACTCGGTTGTCTCTGGAATCAAGTTCCCATCGTCCGAGAACTGGTGGTGTAATCGATGAATTACCCACACGCGCTCATGATCACTGAGGAAAGATGCCGACTCTGGACTATCGTGGATAAAGAAATATGCCGTTATTGCTACTATTACTGTTGTGATGCCTTCGAGAATGAAGATCCAGCGCCAGCCAGAATAACCAGACACCCCGTCCATTTTCTGCCGGGGTTAACAATTCTGGTGGTAAGAAAGTGGAAGGGCATGGCTCACCGAGATAGCAAATGCCAGCAGACCCGAAAATGCCGATGCAATACTTGCTGCGCTGAAGAACATCGCCTGGCGGAATTGACTCTCCTGACGAGGGTACCACATAGTGATGTAATATGCGATTCCACCTGATTCTTCCCCGGTTTCAGCTGGATACCGTAAAACAGCAGGGTCTGATCTGTCATTTACCTGCAACACCTAGGAATGTCCGTGTCACCAGGAGACCCTCATAGTTCTCTACAGTTCCCATCAGTGTCTAAAATGTCAGTGTCTTGATGCTAGAGCACAATGAACATCTTGCGCTCACGGTGATAATTGCCCAAGCCACCATCAGTGATGGCAACCAGATAGAGGGGCGTACTTTTTTGAGACAAAGGTTAGCTGGAACCCCTCCTGAGACAGCAACAAAGTGGCGTCAAGTCGTGTAACAATATATTGTGTAGTAGCATGTTTGTCATCGATAGCTGCAAAACCATGGTAGAACGCGACCACTGGAGGCCTCCTCCTGAGATGAACCAGTCAGCCATGACCACTTCATGCCGGTAGACAAACTTTTATGTTCATCGGGACTATCCGCTGGATTTTACACCCCCTGGCTACGAAAAACTAATGTTCCGAAATACGTGGCTGGTGATATATTGAAATTGGCTGACCTTCCGCCCTCTGTTTACTAGGCAATAAATGTGGCAGAATTACCATCCTGTAGTGGATGGTAAACTGTTTTCAGTATTTCTCAAGCCACATGCAATGTAACATTTAGTTTTTTCGTGGCCAGGGGGTGTACTCGTACAGGATTTTTCCTTTCTTCCAGTCACACTGGGATAATCGATACTCCTTACACACCGGCTGATCGAAACTCAAAGAGTACATGTCGACGAAGATTACAGTATAATCTACTTCGCTGTTGTGATCATTGCCTGAGTCCACCTCCCTTCTTGCTTTGGGTGATAGCGAGTATGTCAAGGCTTTGATATAGACGGCCATGCCAGTGGTGGGGTGGCTAGACCTTGGCCACTGCACTTTCACGTATCGGCCGTGCAGCTGCATGAGCCGGATACATGCAGTAGCGCATTGATGTACCTGGGCCAGTCACATGCGCTGATTGTCTCTTGTGGGGTACCCTTCACATGGTCTTTAGATATTCTAGAAGGAAAGCTAGAGCATGGACCAGCAACTATGATTCAAAGAGACTGAGGCCTGTCTATTAGTGACAGAGTGCGTCGGCCTCTTTCTCGAGTCACGAGACCTCTTATGCCCCTGTGATCCCTGGTTCTCATGCATCGACAGGAGTGTCAAGGGTGGACAGGGCGAACTCTGATGTCCCTTGAAAGGAGCAATAGCCACTGTGGTAAGGTTCCAATAATTCCAAGTCCGGCATTCACGGCGTATGGCGCTGGAATTGTGCATTATGGCAATTGGACAATTCTCGACTGGACGTTGTGCCTGCAGACGTATATCAATACATATGTACGAGCTGGGTCTGTTGCACCCGACTGTTGTTGGACGATGATGGCACGGCAGGATGTGCTTGGTGTGACGCAGCTTAGTATTACGTATCAACTCTTGGATCTGGACGTTACTGTTGTGTGAGCTTGCTCGGCGGATGCGAGTATATCTGTGTAGGAGCCTTGATCTGTATCTGACTTGAGGATTGACAGCCTGGGATCTGGTCCAGTGTCGACTAGCATGGAAGTCGGTTGGGCTTGCGCTGATGGAAGTTGAAACCCACTCAATTTCATAGAGCGCGGCATCATCAACTGCCTCCCACGAGCCATCCAGTCGATCGGCAGATTTGCAACCTCCTGCATACGGAGTACGTGCAGGGACACTTAGGGCTGGATTGCCCGATTGGGAGGTACGGAGGAGGTTGGGCAGGGCGACTGCTGATTGGCGGCGGGCCACCAGTGGGCCACCCGATTGGCTGGGGCGGCGGCCAAGAATGCGCAGAGACCGCAAGGGACGCGACGTTGAGGAATGCCAGTCTCAAGGGAAATTCCCGAGCCACCGCTGCGCCGTTGCAATTGCCCGTGTAAACAAAGATCCCACGGGCTGGCGTTACTGTGCAGCGTGCTTTGTCTGTCTTCCGGTCCCTTCCCCTTCTCTCCTGCAGCTCTCTGCAGTCTCCCCATGTACCCCATCACCACCGCTGCACCGAGAGAGCAATGACATACAGTCCGGGGATCCTCTCAATTATAACAGGCATCGTCGGTCTCCGTTGGTCCTCGTCAGTAGCTTTCCCGCCGCGCGCAGCCTGTACGAACGATGGGCCCAGGAGCACCGGTCGATCAGCCTGGACACCACCGCGTCCCAGGGGCAAACCAGGGTACCAGGATGAAGATGGAGAAGCGTCCGACAGATCCATGCAACAATGTACCGACACTTGGCAGAAAATTGCCATTGCCATCTTGTCCATCACTGGATCGGAATTGTCGCTGTCGTTGGCCATCGTCTCGCTCCAATCCACGGCGAGCCCCTTCGTCGTCGCGTTCTGGCTGTTGGCCGGGAGTTGGGTAAGTTTGCGTCCGGAAGGCACAAAATTAATTCCTTATAGAAGCATAACGTTGTGGGCTCTGCTAACCCGGACACTGCAGGTGGTATTGTGCATACAATCGGTCGCATTTTTCACGGAGTCCTCCATCGCGAACCGACATACCCTCGGCATCTACGCGTTCATCGGGAGCTCACTTACTGCACTGATCCCATGTCTCCAGATCGGCATCTTTTGGGGAACGGACCATGGGATCCACCTGGATCGCGCCTCCACCGGGCTCGTCATCAGTCAGATCATCACGGCAGTGTTGCGGGCCGTGTGCTGTGTTCTAATCCCTCGACGCCCAAATGTATACCACGAAGGCCAAGTGGTCGATCAGGAAAACACCACCAGCTTGTTCAGTCGAGTCACCTATCGCTGGGCGAACGGGGTCCTCCAAAATGCAGCGAAATCGAAGTGTTTGGCTATCACCGATCTTCCAAAATTGCCTTTCGCCGCCCGTGCATCCACCCTTCACCGTCGCTTCGAGCAGATGCTGGGTTCCCAGAAGATGTGGAAAGCATTAGTCATGGGCCACATGAGGCCGTTAGTAGTGCAAGCGGTGCTCAGTCTGGTTACATGCGTGCTCGGATTCGGCCCTCAGGTGGCCATGTACGGCATTCTCAAGTCTCTCGAGGAGCGGTCTCTCGCATCGGGCACAGGAACGCCGCCGGATGTGGGTACTGGGACTTGGGGCCGTTCTGGTTCTATCCCTCGGCATTGAATCCTGGCTGTGGTGGGTAATATATTCACAGCTCTGGATCCCCATCTATGAGGGTCTGTCCGCTCTTGTATTTGCCAAAGCTATGAGATGCAAGGATGTCAAGCATGTCAAACAATCAACGCAGGAGAAGGTTGTGGATGATCAAAAGGAGGATGAAGAGGAACAGGAGCGGAAGAGTCGCCAGAGTGTGATCAACCTCGCTTCAGTCGACTCGAAACGTATCGCAGACTTCGCCACATTCAATTATCTGATCCCGTCCTGTATCATCCGATTGATCCTGGCAGGAGGGTTCCTTTTGCACTTGATCGGCTGGCGGAGTCTATTCGCCGGTCTCTCCATGCTTCTCCTTCTCATGCCTGCCAATACGTGGCTCACCAGAAAATACGCTGCCGCTCAGGAGGAACTCATGAAGGCGACCGACAAGCGAAGCAGCGCTGTTACAGAGGTGTTGCAAGGCATCAGACAGATCAAGTTCTCCGCCCTTGAGCAACAGTGGCAAGATCGAATCGCCAACCGCCGTCGCGTGGAACTAGGGCTGCTTTGGAAGACGTCCCTGTATACCACCGGAATGGTGTCTGCATGGGTCCTGGGCCCGCTGATGTTGTCTGCAACTTCGCTCACCGTGTATGCCTTACACTATGGTGAGCTCTCTGCCTCTGTCGCTTTCACTGCGTTGTCGGTATTTGGAAACCTGGAGTCTGCTCTCGCCAGCCTCCCCGATCTTCTGTCTAAGGGATGGAAGCCAAAGTCAGTACTGATACGTATCGACAAGTATCTGGCAAGCGCAGAGAAGCGATCCCACACCAGCGATGTCCATCGGGTGGCGTTCGACGATGCGACGATAGCATGGCCGGCAGATGAGACTGAGGAGGATATTGGGTCGGACAACAATGACCGTTTCACGCTTCGAGACTTGAATCTCAGCTTCCCTCCCAAGGGGTTGAGCATCGTTGCTGGCAAGACTGGATCAGGGAAAAGTCTCCTTCTTGCCTCCATCCTCGGTGAATCCGACGTCCTTGATGGTCACGTCTCCGTGCCACATGCTCCTGCGCTTGACGAGCGATTCGATCATCGAGCAACCCGGGACAATTGGATCATCGACTCCGCAATAGCTTATGTTGCCCAAAATCCATGGATGAGAATGCCACCATTCGGGACAACATCCTGTTCGGATTGCCCTACAATTGGTCCCGTTACCGCAAGGTGCTTTTCGCGTCAGGCCTTGAGAAGGACCTGAGAATGTTACCAGATGGCGAGTTGACAGACATTGGCTCAAACGGGATCAATCTGAGTGGAGGCCAACGCTGGCGTATATCCTTTGCTCGCGCTCTGTACTCTCGCGCAGGGATTCTGTGATGGATGATATCTCAGTGCTTTGGATGCGGAAACTGGCCGTCACCTGTATGAGCACGCGTTAACAGGCAGTCTAGGCCAAGATCGAACGAGAATCCTGGTCACTCACCACGTCGGTCTTTGCCTTCCTCGCACCGACTACTGCGTTCTCCTGGATAACGGGTACATGACACACGCAGGGACGGTCGAGCAGCTGGCAACACACCCGAAGTGGCGGATCTCCTGCAGGGATAGTACTGAGATCGAGTCTCAAGATCGCAAGGTTGTCCAAGATGAAGTCCAATCGCGCCGGAAGCGTTCGTCTGCGCCGTCACCAACCACAGCAAACAATATTCACATCCCCAAGAAATTCACACAGGCCGAAAAACGAGAGACTGGGTCGATCTCCATGCGGGTATATGCGGCATATCTGAGTCGGGGACCAGCCTGCCCTCCTGGATCCTCACCGTGGTTGCCTACGCGCTTTTTATGGCTCTTTTGGTTGGCCGAGTAAGTACACCCATGTAGGATGGATTCCAGCAATGCTAATGTTGTTACAGTCCTGGTGGGTGAGTGTATGGACTGGATCTACGAATCACTCGGAGCCCGAAGAGCCATCGAGCATCTTGACACGCCTTAGTCAGACTGTCGACCATGACCTTGTCTTTTACCTCAGTATCTACATCATTCTGTCCGTCGCCGCCTGCGTTCTCGGCTCCTTACGATATCTGGTCATTTCCTTGGCCTCTCTCCAGTCTTCTCGCCAAATGTTTGATGACCTTCTCGCTCGAGTCTTGCGAGCCCCATTACGTTGGTTGGATACTGTTCCCCTAGGTCGAGTCCTCAATCGATTCACCTCGGACATCTACATCCTGGACTGGAGAGTGGGATACGATATGGGCCATTTCTATACAAGATTTTGGAGTTGGGCGCTGTCCTGGTGGCGGGTGTCTTGGTATCACCGGTGATCCTCTGCTTCGGGCTCCTCTTGATCGCACTTTGTTACCAGATCGCTCGATTGTACCTGGCTGGTGTCCGAGAAGTCAAGCGACTTGAAAGCATCGCCAAGAGCCCTGTGATGGAACAATTTGGCACCAGTCTGGCAGGACTCACGACCATTCGGGCGTTCAACAAGATCGACGTTTACATCCGACAGATGTACTCCCGCATCGACCGCCATGCGCAGACCACCTGGTACCTGTGGCTGTTCAATCGCTGGCTTGCCCTACGTATGAGTGTGGTTGGAGCTCTGTTTTCCACTCTGACGGCCGCGTTAGTTGTTTATGCCCCTGGGATATCGGCTGCTTTGGCTGGCTTCGCTGTGACGTTCGCCCTGCAGTATAATTATGCGGTGTCCATGGGTCTGCGGTTCTACGCGGACCTCGAATGGATATGACCGCCGCCGAGCGCGTGCTCGAGTACTCGTCCATTGAGATCGAGGATCAGGAGGGCTATGACCCCCCGGCTGCATGGCCATTACGCGGGCGTGTGGAGGTTGAGGACTTGGTTGTTGGTTATGCCCCCGACCTTCCCCCGGTGTTGAACGGGCTCAGCTTTACACTGGAACACAACCAGCGTGTTGGTGTGGTGGGTCGCACTGGTGCTGGGAAGTCGTCTCTGACTCTTGCGTTGTTCCGGTTCCTTGAAGCGCGTCATGGACGCATCGTGGTGGATGGTCTGGACGTATCGAAGATGAAGCTGCAGGCTCTGCGGAGTCGTCTCGCCATCATTCCCCAGGACCCGGTTCTCTTCTCTGGCACAGTCCGCTCCAATCTCGATCCGTTCCAGGAATACACCGATCTGGAGCTGTACAACGCCCTGGAGCGGGTTCACCTGCTCTCCTTTGAAGACACGCTCACCCTCGGCTCACAATCCAGCCATGAGCCTCTCAGTGGGAGCGATACATTGGCATCGTCCGCCTCGTCCACCGCCGGTGGTCCGACCAAAACGCCCGGATTCTTTTCGTCGCTGTCTTCGCCTATCTCCGAAGGTGGTCTGAACCTGTCTCAAGGCCAACGCCAGCTGTTGTGCCTTGCCCGCGCCATCGTTTCCATCCCAAGATCATGATCCTATGAGGCCACGTCCGCAGTGGATATGGAGACCGACTCCCTGATCCAACGCTCGATCCGCGCTGAATTCGGCCGTAACGCGTCTTCGTTACTAGTGATTGCCCATCGTCTCAGCACGATCGCCGACTTTGACCGAATTCTCGTGATGGACGCCGGGCCGGGCCGTGGAGTTTGGCACTCCCCGGGATCTCATGGACATCCCCGGGGGAGTCTTCCGCAACTTGGTGGATCATAGTGGTGAGAAGGCTACGGTGGAAGAGATGATCTTTGGTGGTGGTCGGCGCAACTAATGGCGAGCTGGAGCTAGACTTCGATTGTATATTCTTCAATGTTTTATATATGGGTGGAGTATCTGTTTGATGCTTGTGCCGGTTAATGATTTGTATGATAACCTGGTAGTACAACTTAAATTGCCATCTCATTCTTTTTGCTTATTAGTCACTGTCATCTAACTGTCTTTATATTTGGTGTACTGTATGAGCATGAACCTGCAAGATATATACTTCGCTAAGCGCTGTGGCCTGGATGTCTCCCAACCCTCTCAGCCACAATCCAACGATATAGCGCAGACTCAGCTCATGTCCCAATAGATTATTCTTCACAATATAAGACCTCGACTGTTACTACAGTAGGGCTCTATTTTTTCAATTCTTGGGCCCTCGCCCTGCTGACTAATCCGGCTATATCGTTGCCCACAGATGAAGCGATTCAACCGACTCCCTTCACTCCACGACCATCCCCTGCCATGTCCAACCCCTTTCCTACGCTGTTGGTCTCACCGGCCGAGTTTCACGAGGCTTATGGAGCCTCGTCCCGGCGTATCATCCCGTGGCCGCTGGACGGGCGGCGTTACTCCCATCTTACCAGCAACAACACATTCCCGGATCCGTGTAAGTCGTGTCATCCACATTCCAGGACCCTCACTGACCAGAACTACAGTTTCTTCAACATGGACGTCCTATCGGACACCACCTCGCCATATCCGCAGATGCTTCCCACTGCCACTCAATTCGCCCAAGGCATGAGCGCGCTCGGCATCCGCCCGGATGACATCCTGGTGGTCTACGACACCGTCGACGTGGGCATGTACAGCGCGCCCCGCGTGGCCTGGACGTGTCGGCTCTTCGGCCACGAGTCAGTGCATGTGCTGAACAACTTTCGCCTCTACGTGGAGGGAGGGTATCCCGTCTCGCAGGGTGAGCTGACCACTTCACCCCCGACGGGATATCCCGAGACCGCCCCGACAGCCGAACAGGTTATCGCGTTCGACGAGCTGAAGGAGATCATCCTCCATCATGCCGAGGACTACCAGATCATTGATGTCCGCATCCCGGGTCGGTTTTCCGGTTCGCAAGAGGAGGCCGATCCGTCCTTACGCTCCGGCCATATGCCCTCGGCGATCAACATCCCGCTGGCGGCGATGTTGGACGCGACGACCAAGGCGTTCCGGCCGGTGTCCGAACTGAAGGAACTCTTCGCCCGTGCAGGGGTCCAGGGGAATACGCCGGCGGTGTTGACGTGTAACTCGGGGGTCACGGCGACGGCGCTGGATCTGGCGCTGCAAGAGACGGGATTCCGCATGCCGCGACGGGTCTACGATGGGAGTTGGATGGAATGGACCCGACGAGCGGATCAAACTTTGGTAGTGAAAGATGATGTCTAATGTATATGTCTATGTCTATATAGTGTAGCTATGTCTATAAGAACAATCTGTACATAGTGGTTTACTGAATCCATCGCCCCATCCACTGGCGGTTCAGTTGCTTCGCTTCCTCGACCAGCCCCAAGTCCAGCAGGAGTTGCACACTCCCCCGAACGGCGGAATGCAGGGAGCTGCTCACCCAAGCGTGGGTAGGGGCTGTATGCTCGCCGATGAAGATGGTGCCGTGCTCAATCCGATGGTACGCCGGGATGTACAGACGATGCTGCTCGACGTCCGGCCGACACCAGGAAGTCGCGGTGTGTTCGTCCTGCAGCCAGCAGAGTCGTTCGTAGTCGCCGGTGTAGAGGTCCCGGGCCTGTTCGCCGTGCAAGTCCACGATCGCATCTAGCACGGTTTGTACATGCTCCTCTTCTGACAGACTGACCATCCGGTCGCTCCAGTCACCACCGCGATAGTGCATGATCAGACCAGGACGCGACTCATTCAACCCGTACACGGGGTAATACAGGGCCCCGACGGCGTCACTGGGAGGCTTCGAGTAGCCACCAAAGATGGGCTGGTCGCCTTTCTCCCAGAACCGTTCGGAGAAGAGCAACGCGACCTTGCAGGCGGATTTGAAGCGCAGACCGGCTTCGCTGATGGCGCGGTCCAGCACCGAGGAGAACCTGGGAAGGTCCATGAAGCGCGTCATGGTGAATGGCACCGCCATGATGGTGTAGTCGTAGGTCTTGGATTCGAACGTCCGGTTCGTGACGGAGGGATACCACGACAGACGAGTAGCCTCCCGACCATCCGGACGGACGACAGGCTCCAGCTTGCGAATCTTCCGTCCGAGTTGTAGACGCTCACGCACGTGAGGCAGGAAAGCATCAGACAACCGGTTGAACCCACGGTCGATGCAAGCCCATTCCGTCTTGCCGAAGGAGCCCGGACTCCCGTCCAGCTCGAGGTTGACGTTGTGATGCAGCTCGTCCCAGAAGACATCGTAGTCACTGGCCGTCCAGATCGCGTCGGTGACGTTCTCGCTGGCATGGAAGACATGACGCATCATGGCCTGCTCGCTCCAGTCGTCGAGACCCTCGTCCATGGCCTGGCGGTGGGCGCGCCAGATGTCTCGCTGGAGGTACTTGAGCTTCTCCTTACGCATGAGGATGCCATCCATCTCGTCCTGGGTGTGTTCATATTCCTCGGTCGAGGGGGAGTCACCCAGTTCCAGATTGGAGTTTTCCTGGATATCGGCGCGCGTGGGAATACTCCCGTCGGACAAACGATGGGTATCGAGGGCAAGCAACTCGTTAGGGGAATGCTGAAGCCAGGGGATAAAGTCGACGCGCCATTCAGAGGCGTTCTGGTTCATCGTGTTGAGCAGCTCCGCCAACTGAAAGACCATAGCGTGGTCGGAATACTCGACGACATCGCCGTCGTCGTAATGCACGCGCACCGGCAGACGCATGGGACCCATTTCCGCCCATTCCTGTGTATCGCCCATGAACTTGGTCCGGAATCGACCGCCGACACGGTCGCTGGCTGGCCTCGATAATCTCCCAGTTATGGACCCCGACACTGTCGAGCATCAACGCCGTAGCGAGGCCGGAGATGCCACCTCCCACAATAGCGATGGAGGCGTTCTTCGCCATCGCCCGGTGCGTCGCATTGGCAGTGGTGACATTGATCCGGTCGACGCCATCGAACCACGCTCCTAACGCGTCGAATTCGTGCAATTGAGGGATGGGGGGTTGGATGGCTGCGGCCAGGATGACCCCGATCGGGAGGAATTGAACCGGCTTCATGACTGCTGTCTGCATGGGGGGGAGCTGGGGTGGGCGTGCGGTCATGGCTATATACGGCCAGGGACCTTGCTGACAGCCGAGACCTTGGGAGAAGCTTGATGTATTCAGGGCAAGAATTGTGTCGATTATGTCGATCCTCATGGCTGTCGTCCCCAAGGTCCTGCCCCTCGTCTACCCACGCGTGCATATCATGTGGTAATTATGTATGTAGTGTATTCTGTGTCGTTTTGGTGGCAGTGTGTGATGGTAGGGTCGATGAGGTCGTCGCTGTCGGGGAGGTTTCGCTGGGGGTATCTGGGTCGCAAGGTAGAGGATGTTAGGGAGGTATCGTCACTGCATCAGGTAGAGTCTGGTTAGCATCAAGTATGTGAAGTATTTGCAACTTACATCCAACGCCATCCAGTACGCAGATTCTTACAGTGGAAAGGCTGAAAGAAGGATCATAGGATCATGCATTGTCAACTCAAATGGATATCTATCAACAGGCTCATTCCAATATAAACAAAAGAAAGAATTAAAAGAAATAGTCCATCCACCAACACCAATTTTAAAAGAAACTAGAACTTCGGAGCATTCAGCGCCATCAGACACAACAGACCGGCGATGAGACCGGCACAAGGAAGGGTCAACACCCAACCGCCAAAGATGTACAGCAGCTGCATCCAGTTGACGGCCTTGAGATCGTAGTTCATCAGGGCCACACCCATGGCAGCACCCGTGAGACACTGGTGGTGGAGACGGGCAGACCCAGACGGGAGGCCAGCATGACAGTGATGGCGGCACCCAACTCGGTGGAGAAACCACGGGTAGGCGACATCTGGTGATCTTGTTGCGCGAGCGAGCGCATGATGTGGAAACCATAGAACCAGAAACCGGCACCGAGCAACAGACCGGCGATGACGAGGAACCAGACGGGGGTCTCGGACTCAGTGTTGACGGCACCGGACTTGTAGGTGGCATAGGAACCGGCCCAGGGACCCACGGCGTTGGCGACATCGTTGGAACCGTGTGCGATGGACATCATCATGGCGGAGACCACTTGGCAGTAGGTCCACAGATGCTCCACGCGGTCGTCGTAGCGGACGGCGCGGGCGTGGATATCGCGCAGCTTCTCGGAATCGTGGGTGATGACATCGCGGGTGACACCCTGGAGGAAGAAGTACTTGGTGTAGGCCATCCACTTGGTGGGGGAGAACCAGGAGAGGTCGCGGACGGGGTCGAGCCAGCGCTCCTCGGGCTCGATGAGGCGCTTCTTGGGGGTGATTTCCGGGCTGGACTGGGCAGAGTCGGCAATGCGTTCGAGGTCGACGGCCTCCTTGGTTTCGGCGAGGATCTGGGGGGTGCCACCCGGCGTGGTCTTGTTACCACCGGCGCGGACCTCTCCAAAGGCGTTCTCGTAGTAGTTGGTGACAAAGTGGTCCCGCTTGGCCGGGAAGTAAAGAGGGCAGTTGTCCTTGAGCAGCCAGGGGCCCAGGGGCACATGGTAGAAGCGCACGCGGGTGTCCTCCTTGACGAGACGGCGGTAGAAGTAAGGCAGGAAGAAGACGACGGAGATGATCAGACAGCCAGCGAAGACACCGACAATGATGCCGGCGGCCTTGCCGGCACCGAACTCCTCAGAGAGGGTGCCGTAGGAGCCTCGATGACGATGAAGAGGGCGAGAATGGCACCGGTGAGGGAGAGATAGACGGGGATCAGACGCATGGCCCACTTGAAGGGGTCGCTGCGCTCCAGCACCAGATACTTGAGGGTTCCGAAGATGAGGGCCGAGAAACCGCAGGCAATGGCCGGGGCAATACCCCAGGAGGCGGCCGTCTGCGAGACACACCCGCTCGTCCAGCCCCAAGTGATCTCGGCCTGCGTGGCGAAACCGACACCGACGAGAGCACCGATGATGGTCTGGGTGGTGGACACGGGCATGCCCTTGCTGGTAGCGAACATCAGCCACACGGCACTGCCAACCTCGGCGGATCCCATGGCCAGCATGAAGGTGCCGGGGTTGCCCTCGAAGCGGTCCGGGGTGATGATGCCGGACTTGATGGTGTCGGTGACCCGGGCTCCCAGGGCCACAGCACCGACGAACTCGGTGATGACGGCCAGGATACCGACGTGCCACATCTTCAGGGTGCGGGCGGCCACGGAGGTGGCATAGGAGTTGGCGACATCGTTGGCACCGTTACCGAAGGCACTGAAGACGAAGGCCATGGAGGTGATGGCCAGGATCCAGTCATACTTGGCCGTGATTTCGGGAATCATGGTGGCAGGTCTGACGTGCAGGAAGCACGAAAGAGATCAACAGGAGGGTAGAATGGGATGGGAGAGGATGGTGCTGGTGACGGAGAACAGCCGGCGAGCCATTGACTTATGTAGCGTCGTCGACCTGCCTGAGCACTCGGTAGACTGCCAATCCTGTCGACTTTTCTGCTGATATCCCGCAGTGGCCCTCGTGTGTGTGAGCAGCCAAGTGAACGTGCAGAGGGGAGGGCCGCCATTGGCTCCGCCCCCGGGGAGCGGACTTGGCGCCCAGCGCGCCAAGGCTGCTTCTCGCTGGGTGGACCACCAATGACAGCGCTCCCCTCTGCACGTTCCTGGGTGACTGGTGAGTGACAGGAGGCGACTCTGCTGGACGCTGCTTGGCAGGCTGCTTCTGGTCCGGTGGCGGTCCTCCACACGTGGGCGGCCATCGCCTGCAGTTGGCGGACAGACGCTGCCGGGGCAGTGCACGCGACGGCTTGCCACAACCACCAATTGCCCACACTGTGGACATAGTCTAGGCAACCCTAAGTCGCTCTCAAGTGGCTCCATCTCATTGCCGTAGAGCCTGTAGCTCTTCCCAGCCGGTCCAACCACACTCTCCCCTCCCGGCACGTTCGAACGGCGGTGACAGATCGGCCCATGATTACATGATGATTCCTTGAAACTGCCAACAAACCTAATTCAAACTCTAGTCATTGGAGCAGCCGCTGATCGACACACTTGATGCTCCCACCTGTGGCTGACGACATCGCTGTTTCATACCTGCATCGTCGGCAATTCACCAACCTAGGAGCATCCTCAGGGTCTGTCATGCAGGGTATGCAGGGTCCAGTCTGCAAGGGTCACGCGACAGCTTGCCATTCCCGGCATATCTTCAACCTAGGTACGAGTCGTCCATCACTTGGTGGTGGTCCACGTCGACATGAAACTAGACGGATCAATTAGCTTTGAGGTGTGTGGTAGTTAGTTTCCCATGACGAAACAGCATCATCCTCCCCCACATGCTCAACAGGGTCTGCACCATAAGCTAAGACTGGGGATTGATTGACCTCGGCTTGACTTTCTGCCGTGGTACGTTCATCATACCAGATCCCCGTGCACATCCTGGATCATCACGGTGCATGACCACTGCTCTCTGCAACGGTCATAATCGAGTCAACCTCCTGCATCTAAAGCATCAATCGAATAAACTGTCGTGTGACCTCTCTGTCTACCGTCATAGATACCCTCGTTGAGGCTGTGTTGTCGATCATCCGTGTACAAGTCTGCAATATATTCAGCATTCCGAAAATATATTCTAACGACATGCGGCAGATGACGACACCATTGACCCCGACATTCCCAGAGGAACCGAACGAATGAGGACCTCATCTACTGCAGAGATCGAGGGATCATTTTCGCCGGCTCATCCTCTCCCCCATGTAGTACGAGATATCACTCCCGTCAAACTCAATCGCCGTGAACCCATTGCCAAGATAACCAAACACATTCCCACTCCAATACGTATATCGATAGTCCTCAAACCGCGGCTCCTGCACCAAATCAATATACAACAACCGCGAACCCGGAAACAGGTTCAGCCGTCCTTGCGGATCTCCGTTCTTGAACCAGCTCGGACACGGCCCCGACCACGCCGTCCGCTGGAGGTAGAGGTCGCTGTGCGCCACAAAGGCCTCACAGACCTCCCGCCGCGGCGTCATCGATTTGATATTCTCCCGCTGCGCCTTGTGGATGACCTTGCGGATGTTCTTCACCACTGCCTCGGACGTCGGGATGTACGAGCCGTGCGCAAAGGGCCCGTAGGGACCACCCACGGTGAAGTAGTTGGGCACTGCGGGGTTAGTATCCCGGTCACAGGAGGTAGGGGAGTCTGCCACTCATCTGGCACACCAATCGAAATATACGACAGAAGCTCACTCTTGCGGGTGTCTTGGAGGTTCTGGTTGTTGACGACGATAGGGAACCGTGGCACCCACGACGTGTCAAACCTGACTGGTCAGTGCGATGGTCTACAGTATGTGGCAACACATACCCAGTGGCACAGATGAACACATCAACCTCATGTTCGATACCCTCGTGGTCGATGAACCCTCTCTCCGTGATCCTCTCCATCTCACTGGTGAATGTGGTTACGTGGGGAAGAGTCAGGGTCTCGAGAAATCCATTCCCAGGCTGTAGACATAGGTCAGGCTGCTCTGATTTGGATCATGGCTGTGACCTACTGTCGGACGCCGACATCCAACCGCAAAGGTCGTGGGAATGAGCTTTTCGGCGATATCTGGACGACTTGCCAGTTTCTCAGCCATCTGACGCTGCGCATACTACAGTGAAAGTCAACACACGCCCATGAGCTATCACCAGAGACTGGACATACAGATCGCGCTTCCTCTGCCTCGGGCGTCCCGTTTAACACAAACTTGAATCGCTGATTCAGCTCGTCTTCGATCATCTTGGTATAGCGTTGATACTCGAGGGGATTTCTGCGCCATCGTTCCTTCTGCTCCTGGCTGTCTGTATGCGCAGTCTATCAGTCACCCTTTGGCCTCAGTGCAATGAGGATCAGCACTTACACACGAGGTTCGATCCTCCCGGACCGGCGAACTTCTGTGCAAAACCCGCGGTGATCCATGTTGGAGACCTGGCCCACACATACAACTTTGCTACCTTGGGAGCGATGGCCGGAATGACCTGGATCCCACTGCTCCCGATGCCGATTAGAGCAACGCGTTTACCGTCCAGGTCAGTGTTTGGATCATAGGTAGCCGTGTGACATAGGGTCCCCTTGAAATCATGTAGTCCTGGTATATTCGGCCATCTCCAGTTACTATGATAGCAGATGTCAGTGAATCCGACAATATCCAACGGGGGAAGTGTCCATCGACATAGAGTATATTTACTTGAGGACTCCTTCGTTATTCAGAAAGAACTCCGCCGTATCGACGAATTGTTCCTGCGTGGACAGATTGGTGACTTGAATCTCCCAGACCCCGCGCTCCTCATCCCAGTAAGCTCCAGTCACTTGATGTCGCAGCTTGAAATACTTGCGCAGGTCGTGAGCTGCAACCACGTCCAACATATATTGATGGATCTCTGGGCCGGAGGAGTAGAACCGGCTCCACTCGGGGTTTTTCGCCCATGTAAACTTTCCCGTCAGTACATCCTCCATGCCCTAACTTCATTACCTAGGTACTGACCTGGTAGTTGTGTGAAGGAATGTCACAGGCTACACCCGGGTAGCTTATGACCTGTCAGCTAGGAGCAAGAACGGGAGTCAACAGACACTTACCGATTTTGTAACCAAGTCCCCCAAGCTCATCGTTGCTCTCGTAAATGGTGGGACACATTGCGCAGTGTTTCTGGCAACATCTTTGCCAGATTGATCCCAGATACTCCTCCCCCAACCGCGACGACTCGCATGGGGCCTGCTTCCAATTAGGAAGACGTCCTATCCCAAGGTACCTAGGTAGCCTCCTGACATACGCTCTGTACCGCATGGTTGTTCGAGGATCTGGTATCCCGTTCTCTCATCCTTCACAGTCCAGCCATACCTGGCCGGTAACGACGCAAAGTCCGGGGTAGAGCGAGACTTTGCATTCTCTATGGATCCCATGGTGAGGCTCTTTGATCGTTGGGGTTGTTGTTAGGTGAAATGCGTGTTGACGATGTGTACAAAGACGATTTGAGGTATACCGCTTGTGCCACTCGTAGAGGTCCTTGGACCCAGACAACATCGACCCGCAAGCTACTCCTATATAAGAGTCTCACCGAGCTGCTACACATGACGTGTGAGCACCGAGCGCGGGGCAGTCGGCACCGAGAGCTTCATGGCTTCCCCGCACTGAGATACCTCATTTCTCTGGGGAAAACAGAGCTTCTGGATGTACCCTACAGATTAGTCCGGGGAACCGACCGAGGTGGTGTCGGCGGGGTTCACTGTCAGTGGACATGCTGGAAGCTCAGTAGTACTTCATGCCACTTGTTGCATTCTACAATCCACTAGAGTAGTTGATCGGGTGAATATAGCCGATATCGGACGGAAGTACAATGCAATATATTGATGTACCCAGTAGGCCAGCTATGAACATGCTCGAATCGCCGCACACGCCTCAAACGGACGTGCAATCTCATCATGAATCGATCGGAATCTTTCAGGAAGACCCGGCGATAGTTCGGACAGCGATGGCTGGTGAGCAGCGCCCGCGACAAGACACGTCCAGCGCATACCGCCAGAACTGCCGATTCCCCCGGACCCCGGGGTTTCTCTGGATCATCCCCTCGATATGGCGCGCATAGCTGAGACAGTCATCGCAGTATGCCTCCCGATCGCGTGCCTCCGGGGGCAGTCGCTGGGAGTAGAGAGGAGGCCTGGTGGGGTCAGGTCAGCATGGTCAGAAGGTTAGGCAAGGGGAATGGGGACCGACCACTGGCGAGGAGGAAGACACAGGACCATGAGGGCCGCGTACATGCGGGGAATCTTCATATCGATAGGACCGGTCTTATCGCGACCGGTGATAGTGCGATCGACCCTGGTCCCTAATTTGGGGCCGGGATGGCTTGATTCTTCTTTGGGTCGGAGATGAGGAGGAAAAGGGGGTGCTGAGTCATCTCACTCCCTCTGTTCGAGTATCAGATCGGATCCTGATCCTGATGCCCCAAGTTCCAAATCCAATGTAACTCAGCTCAGCACGGCACCAGCTCCCAGCCCATCAGGCCCATGCTCGTCGAAAACTGTCGGGTCGGCCAATCCAGCCACATCGCATAGTGTCCCGGCAAGGTCGCCGTCACCCCCGACAGCAGTACACCCGCCTGCCTTTCAAAGAACCACAGGTGTCGGAAGCAATGCAGCAGTGCGCTGTAGTACGCGAGAAGAATGAGTGCCAGCGGCTGCTGGTGTTCGACAAGACCGACGAACCCTTCTCGCACGCTCAGTGGCCACACAAAGACCAACCCCGCTTCCACAGGCCGCTTGGCAAGGTCAACCCCCCGGAAGGCCTTCTCCAGCTCGGTCAGGGCATGGTGGTAGATGCCAGACTCCGTGTCTGTGAGGGGCTCCTGGTCAATGAAGTCGTGCAGTTGCTGAGCTACCTGGTGTAGGTCGGGGAACATGCCGTATGGCGTATGGGTTCTGGGCAACGATATCAACATATTTCGAACGAGGGAGAACCGTAGTAGACACGAGGGGCAGTCTTACGGAGTCGAATGAGCCATAAACCCAAGGTCCTGCATGAACAGCGGCCGGAGGGTGGATTTCGAGAGAAAGGGAATGAACCCCTTCAGGGCCATCACACCCCGACAGAGATTGAGCAGCTCAATGGCGCCTCCAATCGGGCCTTTCTCGCGGGATTCAACCGGCGTCGCGCAGATCCACACCATGATGATCGACGAGAAGGAAAACAGAGCGCTGCAGTTGTCTTGCGTGGGAGATTGGATCACCCGTCGGAAGGTCTGCAGCCCGAGGGCCATGTGGAATGTCGACGCAGTGACATATTGACTCTGTTTCTCGGGCTTCAAGTAGGCCAGATGCACCGCAGCGATGGACAAGATTCCGTGCATCAGGAACTCATATGAGTAGGCAATCTTCGGCAGCACATGCTTCCACACTTTGCGAATCTCTTTCGTCGACGTCAGGGTTTTGTATGTGACCGTGGAGTAGTGATGCATCAACTCCATATCCGATCCACTCCACTCGCGCATCAAGTATGCACTTTCAGCGATTTGCGCTGCAAAGAATCGAGCGCCGCATTGGTTTGCGCCGGGACCTGCGACTCGGCAGGCCCAGCTGAAGGGGTCGATGATTCATTTGGTGTATCGTCCCCGGTGCCATTGGGACTGGCGGTAGCAGTGCTGCGACGCCCATATGTACAGGAGAGCCTGCGTTTGGTGCAGTTGATACAGGGGTCGACTTCATCGCACTATATCGCGGGTCAGATGGGTGCAATGCTATGAACAATTGATGTGCGCACTCACCTTGACCCGGCGACTCTTGCATTGGTCGCATCCATTGCGCGATTTCTTATGCGACCGTCGCGGGGGCATAGTCACGTTGAGTATGCAGCAGAAACGTGCTAATTATACCCGTACCCAGCTGCATGAAGTAGAGAAATCGGTATCTGCAGCAGTTGGCATGGAATTGAATGAGCGAGATCAACCCCGATGCAAGTACGATTACGAGAACGAGAGGCGATCGAATACGAGAGTCCGGCCCGTTCTGATTGGCGCCGCCATTCAGCCACCTGGGCAGAGATTTGCCCATTGCTTGGCATAGTGGGCTTCCTGGCCAATCATCGGGCTTGGAAGAATCAGAGTTATGCGGGTCTATAACATCATTGTATCCCGTAGCAAGATGGTAGGAAATCCCGGTCGTGCTGGAGAAAAGGCATTAGAACAGACCTGACTGCCTATTCTCTTATCTCATGCCGTGTTTCTCATGGGATTCCATCTTGTCCTTAGGCTACATGTAGCCAATATATCCCGGGGCCGATTACTTGAACAACGAACCGTCTTACAGAATTGCCTACCAAGGAGTCTTCTAAGCCTGCGAATCCTCTGTGTAACATAGCCGATACTACATACTCTATGTTGTCAGTAATCCGGCTTCCTGATGATCAAAGACAGATGTTGTAGGCCCGGGAAATACTTGACGCCATAAGTAACCGATAGCCGGCCATCCCTCATCCTCTCCTAGTTTGCACATAACACGGAATTGGACCGCAGTAATAAAGGGGTCCTCAGTATCCCCCCGAGCCTGCCAATAGCTTAGTAAAACACCCTTTGCAATAATCAAAATGCCCATTTCAACAATACGTTTTGTTTGCCCCTGGCTACTACTAGTATTTCTCACTCCCTTGACGGTATCAGCTGGTGACACGACACAATTGCCAGCAGTAGATCTCGGTTATGAGATCCATCGCGCATTCTCTTATGATGTACAGTTCCACAAAGGCACCCTGACACGAACCCCGATGCTAAATCAATCTATCCTATCCATCAGGTCACTGGCAACTTCTACAACTTCAGTAACATCCGCTACGGTGCACCTCCCACGGGGGAGCTCAGGTTCCAACCACCACAGCCTCCAGCTCCGAATCGCTCGGAAATTCACGACGGGTCCAATGGTAGAATCTGCCCGCAAGCGCATCCTAAATGGAGGACTCTGGAGAGAGAGCCTTTATGGACGATTATTTAGCTGGGAAGCCCTTCAATAGATCGATAAACCTCTCCGATTATCCATTCGTGCCAGCCCCCATAGACCCCCGCACTGCCGAAGACTGCCTGTTTTTGGATGTTCTCGTGCCAAAAGAGGCATTGGAGAGGAATACATCTCACGTGCGCAGCGGAAAAGGTGCTCCAGTACTGGTATGGATTTACGGAGGGGGATATACCCTTGGAGACAAGACGACCCAGGTCGGCGCCCCGGCCTCATACGCAGAAGTAAGACCGATGGCGGGGAAGGTGTCATATATGTATCATTCAACTACCGGGTAAGACTGCAATCTATACGGTGGTCTTATCTTCGCATCTAACACTCAGTTTTTTCCTAGTTGGGCGCATTCGGGTGGTTGTCGGGGCCTTCGTTCAGCAAACACGGTGTATCAAACGCAGGACTACTCGAGCAACAGCTCGCCCTGCAATGGGTCCAGAAATATCCATCTCTTCGGTGGAGACTCACAGCGGGTGACCGTATTCGGTGAATCTGCCGGTGCAGGATCTATCCTGCATCAGATCACTGCTCACGCCGGAAAGGGATGGCCACCACCATTCCAACAAGCACTGATGCAAAGTCCTGGATTCTTGCCTCTGTCGCATGAAACTCGCCAGGAGGAGATATTCCAGCAGTTCTTGCGGATCGCGCACGTAACCACTATCGAGGCGGCGAGGGAACTTCCCAGCGATGTTCTGATCTCTGCCAACGCATACCACGTGGGGAAGTTTCCTATTACGGGGAACCCACTCATGGACCTTCTGTGGATGGTGAGTTTGTCCCTCAGCTTCCTGGGATACTTCTCCAGCGGGGAGAGTTTCACAAAGACCTCAATGTGATGGTGGGATCTACGTCTCAAGAAGGGTTGCTGTTCACACCACCAACCACCGCTACAGAGTCCGGGTACTGGGACTACCTGCGACACAGCCTGCCAGGATCATCGAACTCGGCTCTACAATACATCGCAAACACTCTATACCCACCAATCTTCAACGGGAACTTCGGATATACTACCGCGTTCGAACGGGCTGCATTAACCCATTCCGATCTGGCCTTTCAATGCAATACCGACTACGTGAACCGGACATTCAATGGAAACACATACGCCTATCGATTCAGCGTGCCCCCTGGGGTTCATGCGTATGACTTGCCCTACACCTTTTTTGACGGGCCGGATGCGGCCGTTCAGAATGAAACGGTGGCGCTGATCTTGCAGGATTTATCCTGAACTTCGACAAGTCTGGAGTCCCTTCATCCACCCTGAGGCCGCCATTTAAGAGACACGGACATGCCGGGACGGTGCAGAATATAGGACTGGATCGTGTCTTGACCACTTTGGATCCGGCTGCAAGTGCGCGGTGTCGATGGTGGCAGAATGCAGCGTATGCATTGTGAGCAGTCGACATTGAGACGACAGTGTGGCAAGATTTAGTATGAGTTGAGGCAATAAACCACCTCTCTCTCTGCAGAGATTACTCTGGGACTCGATCCACTTCAGTTCTATTAGCTAGTTCGAATGGAAACATTAAAGTAGCGATTAAGGAAAAGCGAGAACTAAGGAGCGATGTTGCATACCTCGACCTGTTCTTATACATTGAACCTGACCGGCTATCAGCTTCTGGCCAGGGCACAATATGAATCGATGTTGTAGTCCGAATGATATGCGTATAGGCTGGTATCGGGGATCAGATCCTAGCCGACATCGGTTACTGTGGCAATCCTCTTTTGAGGAGGCCGTGCGCTGTCTGGCAAGAGGAATTCGTGTCCTGCCTCCTCTCTTGGGGGCATGCTGCCCCGATGTGAGAGAACGCCACCGAGTTTGAGGATTTGAGGCCGGCAATCAGGCTAATCCGCGGTGGAATTTCAATAGCCGATACATACCATACCACAATGTCCACCTGCAGCGAACCACCATTCTGAGACAACAGAGAAGCAATACTCGCAATACGCAAGGTCCACACGAAGATCATATCGGCTATCAAGAGGGAGAGCGTCGCTTGGTGTGAGAGAACCCCATCTCTACAACGTCAACATCCGACTGGTTGGAGACCCACGGGTATACCACTGAGGATATCTCGTCCTTGCTCGGATACTGGCGACTAACCGAATCGCGTCTAGGGTCAGGCCTTCCATGATGCGACGGGCAATCAATCAACGCATACAGTTCGTCGTGGTATGACGGCAGTACCCGAGGTCTATTACCATAGACTCCAAGGGCATTATCAGGTGGTATAGGTTGCGGCATAGAATGCCGTGTCGATCCTGGCAGGATCCTGATGAACAACGGACGTAATGCAGGGGCACAGCTTCCAATCTGTTAGATGTTATGATAATGCGACCGATAATCAGCCATTGCTTAACCGAGGCGTAGAGACCAAGCGAAACAAGCAAGAATGAAACGGGTGCTCACTAGACCAAGTCCTAGCTCAACACTCGATGTGACGAATGCGGTCTCAATGTGCCAACTCAGGTCGGAGTCTTCGAAAATGGCGTGAAGATAGAGCGTGCGGTAGATTCCAGCCGCAACAGCACCCAGGCCCAGGCTGAACAAGCCCACGAGGATGATCCGCCGGTTCAACGAGACGTGGAGTCGGCAGAGTACAGGAATGGGAACGGCGACGGCCAGAAAGTCCGCCAACACGTTCAGCACATTGGCAGCTAACAGAATGGAGCGTTCATTCAAGCAGTGATGATCATACGTGGGGTTGATATCCCATGCTGCAGTTATGGGGCTGCTCGATGTACAGTCATCGGTCAGGACAGGATCGTAGTATGGCGATGTGGAGAACTGGTTGATCACTCACGTGCACTGGAAGAGCAATAAGAGCACAAACAGAATCGCCAGTGCCAATACCAGAATGATAGCGATGACCAGGCAATACTTCAAGCGGCGGATATCGGTTCGAATGCCGGGGCCGATCAGGCGGAGGATAAACCATAGGATTGAAACTCGAATCAGAGTAGATGAGAAGCCAAACAAAAGCATCGAAATCAGATTGAGTCTGACTCCTTTAGTAATGTCTGGAAGGGGAATGTCCCAAGCGTGTCGATTCCAGTCAAAACGTTCTATTGTAATACATTGGAGTGTGCACATCGCGATGGCTGTTCCCTTGGCCCTTCAGTTAGTACATCAAGAGAAAAGATGCAAAGAAACTCACCAGGCCGAGCGTAATAAGAGCATCATCCCAGCCCAGGGTACGGGTAATGCGGGCTCGCGTATAGATCCGGAGGCCGACTAACGTTGCGCTCACGCTGCAGATGATTATATTTGCTACCGTAACTCCATGCCCGCGCGTCACTGGATGCTGGTAGTTGGGCTTGGGCCATGCTGCAAGAATATCCGGTGTAAGGCGTGGCATTGTCACCTCGATGTGGCCACTGTCCCATCCTATCTGGCGGTCCTCAGAGCTTCTTAAATCTTCATAGACCTTGCAGTGACAAGCGTCCAATGAGATGGTCCCCGTAGTCCCCGCATGGTTCCTGCTTCCCCCGCAATTGAGTCCCTGGCTCGTCGGGTCTTGTGTCTTCCATGCCATTGCCATGGATTCAGTCCCAAGCAAACATGGCCCAGAACTCGACATACCGGAATCGCCGCGCAGTGCTAGCGTGCCTTGGCTGTCGTAAAAAGAAGATTCGCTGCGATATTGCTACTCTCGGTGCTGCACCCTGCACACAATGTCGCATTACGGGCGATGAGTGTCGTACCGCAGAGAGTCGACGTGGAAGGTTGGAACCTATCTTTGAGTCGGCAGTGGCATAACTAACTCACGTTTCACAGACATAGGAGGAATGCAAAGAACGGGCCAGAAATAGCGACTGAAGCAACCGATGTGAACCTTGAGTCCGGTTCTTTGGAGCCGTCGTCGGCACCGGGGGCTGTACGAGAGGTACTTAGCTCCTCTGTCAACTCGAGTATGTATTGCCTGCGCGAGAATGAGAGTCTTGCCCACTGTATTGACGCCGGTTCAGTAGATTCTTGCCCACCACAGAGGCCTGACAGCACGACGGACATGAACAAGATAGTGCTGCCAGGCTATATACAACCCGTTCCTCCAGAATGTCCAGCGGAAGACGTAGCCTTTCTCAAATTGAAAGGGGCATTTTCATGTCCTCCCGATGGATTCCGGAACGCTCTCATCACCTCTTACATATCCTGGGTGCATCCATTTTGTCCCATTTGACCTACACGAGTTCTTGTCGCAGATCGTGCATGCCGATGGTTCGTGTGGACAGGTGAGCTTGCTTGTGTTGCAGGCTGTGATGTTTGCCGGCATGACCTTCGTGCCATTTGAATATATTAGGGATGCAGGCTACAAAACGCGCCATGATGCGCGGGATGACTTTTTTTCTCGTGTCAAGGTCGGTCAGATCTCTCAAGTCCTGCAGCTCTGGCCATGCTCACCGTTCCAGTTATTATACGACTTTAGATATGAAGCAGACCGTGTGCGAACTGTACAGGCTCTCTTGTTGATGTCCTATTGGCAAGAAAACACGACGCCCTCCAAAACCATTGGTACTGGATTGCGTTAGCCAACGGGGTTGGTCGAAGCATTTCCTTGAATCAAGAACCGGCCCATCAGCTCTCTCGAAGCGATGTTCGTCTGCGGCGACGACTTGGCTGGACGTGCTTTGTGCGCGATCGTATCCTCTCAGTAGGCTTGCGACAGAAGCCATCATTACTTCTCCACGATCTGAGTCTACGGCCACTGGAGCTATCAGATTTTGACATACGGCCTTTCCCCTCCGACGTTCTCCAAGTATTCGGGCACTGCAGTATACTCGCGGATATTGACAGCCAAAACACATTAGCCAGGCTATACATGGAGAAGATTCAACTATGCGTCATACTCGATCGAGTCTTCGGAGATCTCTATACAGACCAAACACTTAGAACTCCGGGAACGAGTGAGTTGACCACAGCTCTCATTGAGCGCAACGGCAGCGAAATTGAGACCGAGAATCCCTTTATATCCGACCTGCGACAGTGGATGACAAGCCTGCCAGAGGAATGTCGCTACTACCCTTCTTCATCGCCATTCCTCACTCCATCGGACGAGATTATCCGCGTACACCAAGCGTTCCTCCACATGTTGTACCACACCGTACATCTGGCCATTCCAACCAAAACTGCATCAACAACAGTCGCAGGAAGTGGCTCTTCGCTGCGTACGTCTCTCTTCAGTGGCAATCACTCAGGTGGCCGAGGACTTGTACAACTATGGTATCTTGCATCTCGTCCAATCGGCTGTCGTTTCCATGCTTGTTCGCGCCGCAGTCAGTCATTTGTACGATTACAAGACTCTAGCTGGTGAGAAAGACCGCGAACAAAGCCTGCGACGCTTCCACGATAATCTGAGTCATCTCACTCGACTCACGGGAATACACAAGTATGCGATGTTTGCCTCCACCTTCCTCGGGTACTCGGCTCAGAAATTGGGTATTGCGAATACCGCATTCGCCGCCTTTTTGCCATGGGAGTTCGGGATATGGGAAGATGTGCATAGTCCTCAGAGACTGCTCACGGGTAGCACCGCAAGAGATGGAAGCTCATCGCAAACCACTTCGAAAATGCCTGCGGTAGCAAGTGGCGCGCACCCTGCTGGCCATGAACGTTCGCAATTTGGTACTGAAGAGGTCAGAACATCAGGCCTTCAGATATGCAGGCCGATTACGTCCCAGTATCTGATTCTGTATGGGATCCTTTGGACGATGGTGCTTTCGTTGTGGATTCGGCTTCTGCGGAATCGTTGGATTCATGGTTCAGGAATTGCTTCTGGTCATTTACTGATACGGGCCAATGATTGAAGACACACTGTCAGTAAGTGGGATGTACTCGATCAAGAGATAGTGGATTCACTGCGTTGTAGTCTTTCATTATCAAAGTATATAGAAACCTCCAGTATAAGATCCATCCAGCTGAACAATGGCTATGTATTCTCCCAGAAGACAGAACAGCCCTGATACCTGCTCTATTGCTTCTCCAACACATTCGTAACCTCTCGCCCATCAAAGCTCATTTCATCTCCTGGGCTGATATACTTTCAACGTCACCATCAGTCGGTCCTGTCTCCAACCTTTTGCCTCCAACATCGACCATATCAACCATGTTCACACCTGCCAGCCGCATCTCTTCCGCCTCCCTCGAACGCTCAGCAATCTCATCTCTCTCCTCCTGTGACATTTCCGGGCCCAAAAAGACAAACAGAAAAGGTAAGCCCAACCGCGCCCAAAAAGATCGCAATCACCCTGCCATAATCAAATCTCTTCTTTCCTCCCGGTCCATCAGGCAACGGATACCGCTCACCAATAACCGCTTGAATGGTGGCACTCGCAGACGAAATCAAGTTCCCCAGTTGATACGTCAACCCCAGCACCATCGTTCGCATTACATCCGGCGACAGCTCCATGAGATGGATGGGTATGGGGCCCCAAATCCCGCCTACAAAGAACTGTTCGAGGAATACCGTCGCGATGAGCGACATATCGCGGGGAATAATGTATGCCGGGACCAGGGCGCCCCCAAATACACACGCCATGAGCATGATGAGTCGTCTCCCCGAGAAGGTGCTGATATAGCCCAGGAGGGTTCCGCCGGCGATCGATCCCAGCTGTCCAACGACGGAGATAATCGTTACATCGGTGGCATCGAATTCCACCTGGTCTTTCAAGTAGGTAGGGTAGAAATCCTGACTTCCGTGGGAGCAGGAATTGAATCCCGCCATAAGAACGACCATGTAGAGAAGCAGGACCCAATGCTGCTTGAGTGAATCGGCAGCTTGTGTTCCGAAAGCGCGCATGCCTCCTGTGGTGGTGGACTCGCGCTCGGCTTTCGCCAGTTGAAAATGGTTGGTCTCTGGTAGAAACCACCGGAAGATAATGATGAGGACCGGTGGACCCGACGCAAACCAGAACAGGGCCCCAGTTATATGCAGTTTTAGCAAACGCCCGGTAGAACACGGCGGCGAGCAGGTATCCGTGGAATATCCGTTTTGAAAGAGACCGGACAGAATGCCGCGGGACTCGTATGGTAGGTCTTCGAGCGCAGTGCTGGCAGCGGGTCCGAACATACCTTCATATAGAGTATCAGCATCCGACTTTTATCATGACGACTGTGTAGGAAGCTCCATAGCAAGCGAAAGGGCGATGTACCTCCCATAGCAATGCCAAATAACGATCGGACCCCAGAAACTGTGGCAATGTGGTGCAAAACGCCGAAGCAAGCTCTAGAACCATGATCAATACCAGGTTCATAATCATGGGCCATTTGCGTCCATATCGGTCCGCGAATGCGCCGAAGATCAGCGCCCCACGGAGCGCAGCATGAGGGTGATTGTGATTCCCTGGATACATAAGGTGTCAGCAGTCCATTGTCTCATCTGAATACCTATTCCTGGTGCGATCAACACATACCCACGAGATGTCGGAGTTTGCGACCCCAAAATCCTCGGCGATCTCGGTCAGCGTCATACTTTCCTGTGTCAGTAATAGCAGAAGGAAGAGGACTCAAAGCTTTGCTCACGAGACAGTGAAGCTATGGGCAACGGATTAGTTTGGTGTATGCATTACATTTTTTTTGCATTGGGAGCCACATACTAGTCAAAGGCGTCCCAGACCCATGCGGAAAATCCACATGCGAACATCAGCCACTGATGGCGGTTCAGTTCTCGAAGGACATTAATCGGGTTGGTGAATTTGGTCTGAAGGATAACTGTTATCACATGTGCCTAGAGCAGATTCCGCTTCATGACTGTCGTACCTGAGGAGGCTTAAGACTCGAGGGTCGTGTGGCAATATACCGCCTGATTTGTTCTAGAGAATAGAACCATCCTGATTCCATGTGGTTTCGCATGATGGACGAGTAGGCAAGAATCACACCTCTGCGAATAGTGCAAAAGATGCCAAATGGAAGAGAGCCCTGGTGATTATTGGGTGCTGGAGAGAAGTATAGCCAATTGATAGTCAACTTCCGGTGTTGCAAGACTGATACACCCACCGCCCCGTCTATATGTACCAGACGGTGAATTCGATCCATATAATCGCCCGATATCTAAAGCCGAGCCCTCCCTAATTGGAGTGAGATTCATAGCAGATCATCAATGAGCCAAGCCGGCTTAAGCATCGTGCTGGCCGCGGTCGTGCTTCCCGGCGGAGACATTGGTGACGCCGTGCTGGCTGACCTAGAATCAATCCTCGGCTATTAATTTACTCCTGGACGTCAAACTGCGAAGTGACCGACTCTCTGCGGTCAAAGCTGCAAAATTTGTGGTTTCGGTAAGCCCAAAGTTTCAGTTGCCGATACTCCGTTCCACGTTACCACAGACCTCTCTTCGAATTCCCCACGGGGATTTCTTCACACCCCGCATTTTCCAGAGTCAAGAGGTGTCATTGAGCTTATTTGAAAATCCCGATGGCAAATGACAGGGACTTGAAGATGACGGGCGGATAGAATCTCCGGGCCAAAAAGTTCACAACGCAAATGCGGTGCCCATGATCGACACCGATCTCGAGAGATATAAGTACAGCCACAGTGCCGGTGTTGAGACGATGCCAGCCACCAGCAAAATCAATCAAACGCTATCATTTACTTTTGATTCCGAGTATCGATTGAAGCCATGTTGACCCCTACCATCCGACACGCAGCCATGGCCGTTCTCCTGGCCTCTTCGGCCATCGCGTCCCCCCCTCGCTCCCCCATTAGCAAACGACAGTTGTCAAACTGTGCCCCGGTCCATCTTCGTCGCTCGTGGCACCACCGAGCTCCTGGTGATGGCTCCATCGGGTCCCTCGCCAACAGGTCTTGCAGGCCAACCCCGGGGCCACCAAGGAATCCATCGACTACCCTGCCAGTTCCACCCCAACGTACATCGAGGATGTGACCATTGGCATTCAAGCTGTGACCGAGCAGTTCACGGCCTATACTTCGGCCTGTCCCAACTCCACCCTCGTTCTCATGGGATACTCGCAGGGTGCGCAGATTATCCTCGACGCCCTCTGTGGATCAGGAAGTCCGGAGAACGGAGGTACAGGAAACCCGACCATAAGTGCTGCTCAGGGAGGAAATAGTGCGTATATCTTGCAGTTCTTCCCAGTTCTACTCCTTCCGTCGTGCTCACAAAGGTGGTACCAGTTGCTGCCGTGGTTGGATACGGTGACCTGGCCATACCGAGGGCGAGTCCTGGAATCGCGGCACTGCGACCCGAGATGGAGTGTGTAGCCGTTCTTCCCTGGCACTACGACCTGGAGGAAGTGTCTGAATACTAATTCGCGGTCGTGTTCTTTGTGGTATAGATCTATCCCCGTCCCGCTGGAGCCTGTGATGCTTGGGCCGATGTCATCCAGTCTTACTGCAATGCCGGCGATCCATTCTGCGCCAGTGGTAACAACATTCTGGTGCACTTGGCCTATCCGCAGACATTCAATTTTCAGGCGTCGAGCTGGATCAATGGACAGATTCGAGCTCAGTGAGCCTTTAGTGGCCCATGCCGTTTATATAGGGGAATCTACGGACGCATGGATTTACGACTCGGTGACAGTTGTGGCTGGCATGTCGAGTTGCACGCTTTTGATCCTGGTATATAGTAGGTCGTGCGAGCGCTGATACCGACCAATACATTCATTTAGGCCTATTCGTATCTCATTTTGCCTTTTGATTGTACAGCTCATGTTTACATAGCAGGGGAAGATTTCAAGTTAAAGCGAGGCTTCCCGTACACGTGAGCCCTTGGTCTAATTCAATATTGCAAACATCGATGGAAATCTCTTTCGCTAATCGCTATACATTAGTAGCAGGAGTCCTACCTTAAATCTACTAGTACTATAAATAGTATAGAGACTACGTTAAAAACTTTTAAACGAATGTAATAATTCCATCAGTTAGAGGATCTACTATAATTAATTGTGCCTACTTCTCGGTGGTCCTGTTACCTGGTCGAGGCTGTGGGAGCGTACAGCAAAAACGATAACGAGAACGAACACGAATGCCTTCATTCAAAAAGACAGAACCCCCTGATGTTCCAAGCTAATGGTCAATTTTGAATCTATCTACCGGTATTCCTCTCGTTCAAAGCCTTTCTTTTTTCAATCTCTCCACGACACCTACGCTCTTTCATACGCCTACCACCCTCCTTGATCATGGCATCCGGCCAGAACGAAGATGCTGGGATCGACTTCCAATTATATCGCTACACACCTTCTCTTGTGGCGGCCGTTATCTTCATTGTGCTATTTGCCATCACCACGGCTCTGCATATATATCAAGTCATTCGGACACATTGCTGGTACTTTACCGTCTTCGTCGTCGGCGGAGTGTGTACGTTGACCCCAACCATATCTGCCAATTTTCACAGTTGAAGTACATGCTGATCGTTCAATCAGTCCAGATCATCGGCTACATCTGTCGTGCGCTGGCTCACAACGACAAAGAGTCTATCCCAATCTACTCCGTCGGAACGATCATGATCCTCCTCGGTCCTCCGCTCTATGCCGCCTCCATCTACATGACCCTGGGGCTTGATACGCCATCTGGAGGCAGAAAGCCTGAGCCTGGTTCCGGTCAAGTGGATGACCAAGATCTTTGTCACGGGGGATGTTGTAGCCTTTGTCGCGCAGGGCACAGGTGCGTCTAGACTTCTTTTCTGTCCATCACGATGCTAACCCGATTCTAGGTGGCGGAGTCATGGCTTCCGGTACTATCAGCGCGATGGAAATTGGAGAATACATCACGATCGCAGGTCTCTGCGTCCAGCTCATCTTCTTCAGCGTCTTCATCGTGGCGTCCACCATCTTCCACCACCGGATCTACAAAGCCCCGACGCAACGATCTCTCGCCGCGTCGAAGCCGTTCTGGAAATGGCCGAACATCACTTGGGAGGGCGTCATGCTGGGGCTCTACGTCTCCAGCATTCTCATCCTCATTCGCTCGATCTTCCGGCTGATCGAGTATGCGCAGGGGAACGACGGATACCTGATCAGCCATGAGGTCTTCATGTATGTGTTTGATTCGGTGTTGATGTTCTTCACCATGGTCGCAATGAACGTCTACCATCCCTGCGATGTTTCTCTCTCCGTCGCGCAAGGCCCGTGTGATGTCGGGGGAGTCGGGGTTGACGCAGGAGCTGCATCAGATCTCATCGAGATAGACGCTGTATCTATAGACTAGAGCATGGTATCATTCGTGCGTTCAACGTTGCTATCTACAGTCCACTACAATTTACAGTCATGACGCATCTAGAATCGCTCGCAGTTCATCTGATATCGGATACTCTCGCTCCTCTGGAAGAGCCGCCTTCGCCTCATCCAAACGCCCATCTGCAACCAACTGCGCAATCTGCGACATCTTCCCGTCACATCCGTAATTCCCACAATCCACTCATCCACATACCGACCAACCGACTCCCCACCCAGTCCGATCTGGATGGCGCGGTAGTCCAACGGCCGGAAATCAAAGTCCCGCTCCGGATCCCACTGCACACGCACGGGGCTATCACGGAGCTTTTTCCGCCAGGCGTCCTGGTCTGTCGCATGATGGCTCAGACATGAGTTTCGGAGAGCCCATTCAAACCCCTCGCGGGTGATTTCGATCGCCAGAACCCGTTCCTGACGCGGTTTCGTCGCCCAGCCCGATCGATAGGCCATCCACAGGAACGACGGCTTGATCCAGGTCATGCGCTCGCGACGAAAGGGCGGGACGAACTTCTGGCGCGGACGGCAGGCTCTGCGATTCCAGGCGAGTAGGCCTGGTAGACGGTGATGGTCTGGGGGGTGTATTGCGCGCGGATGACGCGGTAGTTTTCCACGTGTGGTTTGGGGGTTTTTCGTGGTGTCGCCATGGTGTCAATATCAGTCTGCTGGATAGGTATTGGTAGAAGAGAGGTTGAACAATACTTCGTCGAAGAGGATAGGTGGCAGGGGGACAATGTGTGTGACTCTCACCCGGTTTTATACGAGCCGCGCAACATAGCCTCAATCCTCCAGCTTGACTCAACACCCCACTACTCCGTAATGACTCAAGCGGCTCGTATAGAGGATTCGGCGAAGAAGAGAGGATCACTGTCGATCGTGGCTGTCAACACAGCGCGTGTCCAAGCTTATTCCAATATGATCTCGACTATTGAACGGATCCAGGCCAGCAGGCCAGCACCACACCGATCTTTTCAGCATTGCACTTCATCTTCAATGGAAAAAAACAAAGAACTAGACACAAAGAATGTCCGCCTTAAAACCTACTGATTCCGCTGGAATACCCCAGCATCCACACCGTCCGGTCCATCCAGGCCATCATGTCAGGAATCCAAGTCAACGACAAATTCTACCCCGTCACCGACATTGACCGGACCAAATGCACCCGCGTGGTCGCTATGCGTGTCCTGTCGCTAGGGCTCTGTCGCACAGGCACGGAGTGTACGATCTCTACCCAGCACCATCCCGATCTTGCTAATCGATCAACAGCCCTGACCGAGGCGCTTCGCATCCTCGGATACAACGAAGCCTACCATGGATATCAAGCCATGATCACGAATCCTCGTGATTGTGAAATGTGGCTCGCATGTTTGCGTGCTAAATATGACGGTGTGGGCAAGCCGTTTGGACGAGAGGAATTCGACCAGCTACTCGGTCACTGTCAGGTATCGTTCCCGGTTGACTTTCCAGATGGGACTCATCTGACTGTTTAGGCTGCCTGTGATCTTCCAGCGATCTGCTTTGCGCCGGAACTGATCAAAGCATATCCTGAAGCCAAGGTCATCTTGACCGTGCGTGATCCAGACGAGTGGCATAAGTATGTCAACGTCGCACCATCTCCGAGCAATACACTTACATCTGAAATTGGCTAGGTCGATGATGCAGCTTGTCACGGCAGTAGACAAATGGCATATCGTATACGGCATCGCTCCCTTGATCACCGCAGTCAACAAGCTCTGTCGCAGCCGCTTTCGCTGGGTGATACGGACCTTTCACAAAGCAGGGTTGGAGATGTTCGGAGAGAACTTCCAGAACGAGGGACACGCCATCTACGAAAAGCATTACAAGATGATCGAATCGATGGTACCTCCCGAGAACCTCCTCCGGTACCACGTCAAAGAAGGCTGGGGCCCATTGTGTGAGTTCCTCGGCCAGCCTGTGCCATCGGTGCCAATGCCGCATGTCAATTCGAAGGAGGAGATGCGACTGAGAAGAGAAAAGGGCACGGTCTTCAATCTGAAGGAATGTATGTGTCGTATCGTTCAATTTGCTGCCTATGTTTCTTTTGCATTTGTCTTCTGGCAGACGAGTGGGATGGGGAGCTGGGTAGCAAGCACCATGTCCAGGGGGCTCAGTCTTGGGAGTCCATTTTGATCAAGAGGTATATACGGATATACATGACACTCTATTACCCCAGATTCTTAGACACTCGGACGCAAAATCTGTCCTGGAGTAGAGCCACCAGACAGTACCCCGACTACCCATCAGAACTTGTAACGGCATTGAGCCGACGGCAGTTCGACGGTCCATGCAGTTCCCATCAGGAACCGAGGATTAGAACCCCTGCTGCCGTGAATCGCATCCGATGTATACATCCCTGCAACAACTACCTTCCCCGCATGTCCAGAATGCATGGGATGGAAGGATATAAACCTCCCATTCCACACCACCTATACACAGTCAACCCTCATTCTCCCAAACATACCATACTCCTTAGACCAACCTGATACCCAAAATGCAACCATCCCTCAGTCTCTTCTTCCAATTGACCCTCCCCCTCTCCATCCTCCTCTCCCCCTACTCACACTGGCAACCCCCCCGCCCCCCGCTCTCTCCTTCCTCTACACAGCTTACGTCCAATGCAGCGACAACCTGATGCGCTCCGACGGTCCCCGGGGCACCCGTCTCACCATCCCCATCGTCGGCGGCAACTTCACCGGTCCACGCGTGTCGGGCTCGATCCTCGACGTCGGCGCCGACTGGGGCACCTCCGATCCCAAGACGGGCATCTTCTCCGCCGACACGAGGTATAACCTCCGCACCGACGACGGGGAGGACATCTTCGTGCAGACGGCGGGACCGACCTCGCCGCAAGGGACGTTGCATCTGCGATTGGTGTTTGAGACGGGGAGTGAAAAGTATTACTGGATGAATAATATTGTCGGTGCGTTCGGTTTCTTGTCCTCCGGATCTGGTTCTCGGGGAGATAGTCTGGGTGATGGTAATGCTAATATGCTACCTACCTAAGCAATCGGGATCTTGACGCCCGTGTTGTCTGCTGGACCGGGAACGACTCTTCGTATTGATGCGTGGAATGTAAGTGTTGTCGTCTGACAGCGTGATCATGTCTGACCGCTATAGATGGCGTCGGATTGGAATACGACCGAGTTCAAGGACTAGTTCGGGATTGGAGGATAGACATCCATGCTATCATCGAGGGTGAGAAGATATCATGTATCAGTAGCCCACGCAGATTCAGTACCTAGGTATATTATACACACACCGACTCGCAAGGCTATCACCGTGTATCATAGTACTGCTTGTCTGCCATTGGTCGGTGACCGTACACAAAGCACGCTCCTCTTCATAGCCTGTCTACACAATCTTTGTTGTCAACTGTCAGTCCAGAGACAACAAAACTCCCACATTCGTCCCAAATAGACCAGGTGAAAAGAAGTTATGAGTTGGTTCTGCAGCTTAAGTCTGGTTCACCACGATGGCGCATCCGGACGCCGGGAGAAACTCCGGGCAGGGTTGCGTGGACGTCCCGGAGGTGCCCGTACGACCTGACGACAGTCTGCACAATCACCCAGCGTGTGCCCAAGGTTGCAACATTGCAGGACTCAGATGCAGTGATGACATGACCTGACGATGTCTCGGCGAGGGGATTCAGGTATACACGTTCTAGTAATGCCCCTCACGTGGACAACAAAAACAGTGGAATTACTATGCATGCTAAATGACTACACGACCATACAGACGACCCTACTCGGGCTTCTGGGCAATGACAATGTGGACCTTGGAGTACAGATGCTTGGACAGATCGCGCAGGTCGTTGCGCATGCTCGCGGTCAGCACCTCAATCTCCTCCCGCTGCCAGCCCAGGAAGCGACTGAACAGCGCGTAGGTGTAGGGACCCACAGCCTCGAACATGTTGACCTGGTGGTACTTGCCGAGCTCCTTGAGCTTGGGGTCCTTGGGCCAGGGGCTCTGGGGCAGCTTGTAGATGTCTTCGTGCACGTTGGTGAAGCCGGCCCGCTCGACGCGATCCCGCCAGGTGAGCACGGTGGTCATGTCCTTGCCGAACTTCTTGGAGGCGGCGTGCAGCCCCTTGACGCCCTCCAGCATCCCCTTGGCCTGCAAGTGGGTGTCATCGTCGGAGTAGGTGTTGACTTCGATGGAGGCGATTTCGAACCAGCCGCCGGGCTTGAGGTTTTCAAAGGCCTGCTCGAACAGGCGGTCGTGGTCGCGGATGGAGCCTTCGAGTTCGCGGCCGTGGATGTAGTCGAAGGGCTGGCTGTAGGACCAGGGCTGTTCAAAGTCGTCGACCTCGAAGCGGCAGTTGGGGGGGATCCAGGCGGGCTGGATGGGGCTCAGGTCATTTCCTAGCGCGCGTTAGTCGGGGTGCCTGTGCGACGATGGATGCAGGCATACCGATGACCTCCGACTCCGGGTGCTCACTGCGCGAGGGGCGGTTAGTTGGGTAGGACGGGACGGATGGGGCGCGGACACGCACTCGGCAAAGTCAATGGCCCAGATGCCAGTTCCCGTGCCAATATCCAGGACGCGGGCGGGGTTCTTGATGGGGCGCGGTTGAGTTCACCCTTGAGGAGCATGCGATAGATGTGATGGCTCTGGTGGGGTTAATCGGGGTCACCAACCAGAGTCCAGGCAGGATGGCTCACCAGGTCCATGCGATCTTGTTCTTGTTCGTCGTTGGGCTGGGGGGGTTAGCGACGGCGGTGCTGGGCCGGGGGGGGGTGTAGCGTACCAGGACGTATTCTCCCCGTGGTAGGATGATATCGGCGACCGTTCTAGGGGTGAGGGGTGAGGGGTGAGTGTGCGATCGGAGGGATGAATGGGTGGGCGAAGTACCTCATATCTGCGGGAGGTTAGCGGTGGTCACCGGGACGGGAGAGAGGGAGCGACGTACTGGTAGTTGAAGGCGCTGGAGGTGATGCTGGTGGTGTAGCTGGCGGAACCGAGACTGGAGAGGGTGAGTAGGATGGCTGGAGGAGAGGGACCAGGCGACGAACGAGCCGGGTGGAGTCATTATCGTTGAAGTCCTGCGCGGGTGGTCAGTGGGCAGTCGGCATGAAACAGGACGGGAGACGGACATCGGCCTCGATGACGGCGGGGCCGTGCTGTTCCTGGTTGGTGGACATTCTTCTTTTCCGTGGGTATCAGGGAGGCAGGAGTGGTGGGAAGAGAAAGTGGAAGCGAGTGTGGAAGAGAAGGAGGGAAGGAAGTGGGAAGAGAGGAAGGGAAATGGAAAGGAAGAAGAACAGGAAAGGAAAAGTGGACGAGACTATCAGCTCGCTACAGGCTAGTCGTGGCCGGAAGCACCACCGCCTGCCGCGTGTCGATCGGGGGGACGGAAGGACTCCTTTTTTCCATCGTGCATTATTCTGGAGATGATCACTCACATCTCATAAGAAAGCATTACCTGGTCGATGACCGACTCTAACGGTTCTCTGCAGCGCCCATGTGGCAGTGGGTCATGGCTGGTACCTCGCGGGAGTCAGACAGTCCCGTACCTCGCCGCCCACCGCCCGCCGCAAAGTCCGCCCGATGCATCGCCGTACCTTGGTCGGGGTTCCTCTTTCTGACACCTGCATCCCGTCCCCATTCCCCAATCAGTAGGCGTCCCCGTACTTGCTAGGTAGTAGAGTTCGTGCGGCGCAGATGCATCCCCATCCCCACTCGGCTGTCAGAAGAGCAACCATGGTTGGCTTCACCTCGGGCGGAGACTCTATTCTATAGCAAGAGACAGTTCCCCACCTCCATAGGATGCACACCTCCTCCCTCTACTGGGTACCGGTCCGAGGGGGACAATCCCTATACTGTGTACGTCAGGGAGGTCATGATCCGGTCGATCTTGGCGCCCGCCCCCTCCCGCCATCCAACCGAAAGGACCTCGTATTCTCGCCATCTTGCCTTCGTCCAAGGCGCTCCGATATTACCTAAGTAGACTCCCCCCGCCATGGTGGGCGTCCCCCATAGTAATGGCTGTCGCGCCTGTATCCAGCGCCGTGTCAAGGTACCCCTCGTCCTCCTCCAGCCCGCGCAGACCTGACCAAGACCCCCGCTGTAGTGCGATCAAACCCGCCCGGAATGTCGTCGCTGCCAGGCACGCGCCACCCGCTGTCCCGGCTATCGCAAAGTCCTCAAGTTCTACCACAGCACCCCCCGCGCCGACGAGTTCACCGATGCAGCCACCGTGCGCAACACCCAGCAGATCGCCCGCCGCAGCGGCACGCGCACCCGGAAACCGCGAACCCCAACCCCCCGATGGACGAGAGGGTCGCCCCGAACCTGGTCCTCCAAGCCTTAGACCACCAGCTCGAAGATGTCTTCGGCCAGCTCGTCACCGCCACCTTCCCCGTCACCTTTGCGACCTTCGCCCAGCGCGTCAACCCCGACTGGAAGCGCTTCATCCAGACTCCCACCCGCACCCATTCCTCCGCCATCACCCTGAGCGTCCGCTGCCTCAACACCTGGTATCTGGCGAAACAGCATGCCGATCCGGACAAGATCGGCGCCAGTCGACACATGTACACGCGCGCGCTGCGCTGCCTCGGGGGGCTGCTGCGCAACCCGGCGACCGTCCGCTCCGACGTGACCCTGGCCTGCGCCATGCTGCTGGGCGTGTATGAGTTGTGCGATGGGCTCGGGTCCAACTCATGGCTGGTGCACGCGCGCGGGATCGCGGCCTTGTTTCGACTGCGCGGCCCCGAAGCGCATCTGGATGGCTTCGGACGCACCCTCTTCACCACCTACCGGTCCTTCCTCGTCGCCGACGCCTTGGTCCACCAAGAACCCTGCTTCCTGGCCGAGCCCGAATGGCGACAGATGATGCTGGAGTCCCTTGCCCTCGAAGAGCGCGACGGCCACGGTAGTCGAGTCGGGACCGTCACAGCAGCGTGTCAGCGAGATCGTGTTCTGCCCGGGGTTCTATCGCAAGACGTGCGACCTGGTCACGCAGGGCGCGTCGGAAGCCGCGCGGAACACTCTAGTCGAGGAGATTCGTCGGAGTCAAGGCATCGTGCGCCGACTCCAGCAGCGATTGTCCCTCATTGAACGAGAAAGTAAACTTGAACAGGCAGCAGCCATGACGGATGGTCCGATTCCCGCTCGATTTATCCAGCCCATCGCCCAGTTTCAGTCTGGATGGCGCCGACTCTGCGTTGGCCCTATTGAATCAGCTTTTGGTCATTCTAGAGACCCATAAGGACTGGGATTCGGCCACTCCCGTGCCCGATGGGGCGATCGTACTAGCAGAGAAAAATCCGTGGAAGAGGGCAGACTTCCGTCCTCCTGCCCTGGGGACGGGCGAAAACCACATGGAGGAGAGACCGACGGACTGGGTGGATACGCTGGCCATGACCATGGGATTGTTGACCATCAAGTCATGATGCACATCCACCACAAGAGCGAGGAGTTGGAATGCTCCTTGCGGGTCGAGAGGGAAGAACGGCGCCGAGGAGGAGCTCAGCCACAAGTACCGTAACCCTAGTATCCATGATTATTATGACATGAATGAAGAACTTGATACCCTGCACGCATCGGCCCGAATGTATGTCAATCAGAAGTCCAAGGTTCTGCCCGTTGTGGGTATAGATCTAGGTCACGTGATTGTTAGCTGACTCAGCGCTGGTTGGGGCAGGCGGTCAAGGGGCCAAAATTGGTATCGATAGCAGAAAACGCTCTGAACGCTCTGGACGTCCAGAATTTTTCCCAGCGGCGCATAACGATGGTGAAGTCTTACCTGTGAGTCCCGGTCTCTCTCCTCCAGCTGCACCCTTGACCGTCAACTGACCCGCTGCATCGCAGAAAATTCGAGCACGCCGATACCTTCGGGCTCATCGCGTCCGCCTCGTCCAATGCGATCTGGGCCCGCGACGAGCAATCGCTCGGGGCTGCCCGCCAAACCGGCTCCGGACGGGCCATTGTCAGCGCCAGTGAGGATGTACTCTGCTGGGATATCAAGAAGGGCGAGCTGTTGGGTCGGTGGCGGGACTCAGCCTGCAAGGCGCAGGTCACGGTCATCGCCCACAGCCAGACGGACGAGGATATTTTTCGCCGTTGGGTAAGTTTTCCCCGACCACCGGGCATCCTGATACTAATACTCTGCTCGCCTCTTAGTTACGAAGATGGCAGCATCCGCGTCTGGGATTCCCGGACCGCCACCGTGATCATCTCCTTCAATGGCCACAAGTCGGCCATCACCCAGCTCGCGTTCGACCCCACCGGTGTCCGTCTCGCCAGTGGCTCCAAAGATACCGATATCATCCTGTGGGATCTGATCGCCGAAGTCGGACAGTTCAAGCTGCGCGGCCACACCGATCAGCTCACCTCGCTTCACTTCCTGGCCCCCACCGTCGAACTGCTCAGTGAGTTCGGGTTGAGCGAACACGCCGGCTTCCTCATAACGACCGGCAAGGACGCATTGGTCAAGGTCTGGGACTTGGCGTCACAACACTGCATCGAAACCCACGTCGCCCAGTCCAACGGCGAGTGCTGGGCCTTGGGTCTCTCCCCCGACCAGAGCGGATGTATCACGGCCGGCAACGATGGCGAGCTCAAGGTGTGGTCGATCGACGACCGCGCGATGCTCGAGATCTCCAAGGAGAAGGTCGGATCGGAGGACCATCGGGTCCTCACCGAGCGAGGCACATTCTACCGCAACGGCAAGGACCGCACCATCGGGGTGCGCTTCCAACCTCGCGCCGACTACGTGGCCTTCCATGGATCCGAAAAGGCCGTCGAGATCTGGCGCATCCGCTCGCAGGTCGAGGTGCAGAAGAGCATGGCGCGCAAACGCAAGAGAAGAAAGGAGAAGGCGGCGGAGAAGGCCGGCGAGGCTCCGGAGGCAGAGGCCGACAAGCCAGAGGATATCTCTTCCGCCCCGGTCACCGAACTCTTTGTCCCGCACGTTATCGTCCGAACCAGCGGCAAGGTGCGCTCCTTCGATTGGATCAAGCCCAAGGCCACCGGCAACCTGCAGCTGCTCGCAGCGACACGAATAACCAGATCGAGGTGTACAGCGTCGTGCAGGCGAACAAGAAGAACAAGACGAGGATTGACTCGGACTACACTCGCAGCCTGGCAGTCGATCTCCCGGGTCATCGCACGGATATTCGGTCGGTGGCACTGAGCTCCGATAGACCGCATGCTGGCGTCGGCGTCCAACGGCAGTCTCAAGAATCTGGAACCTCCGCACCCAGAGCTGTCTCGTACGCTCGAGTGGTTACTCCCTGTGCTCGGCGTTCCTCCCCCGGTGACAAAGATCGCGTCGTGGGCAACAAGGACGGTAACCTGGAGGTGTTTGACATTGCGTCGTCACTCTACTGGACACGATCAAGGCGCACGACGGACCTGTTCTGGTCGCTGCAAGTCCACCCCGATGGCCAGTCCCTGGTCAGCGGCAGTGCGGATAAGTCGGCGAAATTCTGGAACTTCCAGGTGGTGCAGGAGGATATCCCGGGTACCAAGCGAACAACAACCGCGTCTGAAGCTGGTCCACACCCGGACGCTGAAGGTCTCCGACGACATCCTCAACCTCCGCTTCTCACCGATGCGCGTCTACTCGCAGTGGCGCTTCTCGACAACACGGTGAAGGTCTTCTTCGCCGACTCCCTGAAGCTCTTCCTCAACCTCTACGGCCACAAGCTCCCCGTCCTCAACATGGACATCTCCTACGACAGCAAGCTCATCGTCACCTGTTCGGCAGGACAAGACCGTCCGTCTGTGGGGTCTGGACTTTGGTGACTGCCACAAGGCCTTCCTGGCCCACGAGGACAGCATCATGGCGGTTGCATTCGTCCCGACCAACAAGGAAGGAAACGGACACAACTTCTTCAGTGCCAGCAAGGACCGTCTGGTCAAGTACTGGGACGGCGACAAGTTCGAGCTGATCCAGAAACTAGCCGGCCACCACGGGGAGATCTGGGCCCTCGCCATGAGCCACAACGGCGAGTTCATCGTCAGCGCCAGTCACGACAAGAGCATTCGCACCCTGGAACCAGACAGACGAGGAACTCTTCCTGGAGGAAGAACGCGAGAAGGAGATGGAGGAGCAGTACGACAACACCTTGACCGCCTCGCTGGACAAGGAGGACAACGAAGACGGCGAGAAGGCCGAGGCCGGCGAAGCTGGCAAACAGACCACCGACACGCTGATGGCGGGTGAAAAGATCATGGAAGCGCTGGAGCTCGGCATGGAAGATCTGGATGTGATGCGGGAATGGCGCGCGCTCAAGGCGAAGCAGCCGAACGCCGCCCCCCCGAGCCGCAACCCGCTGTACATGGCGCTGAACACATCTCAGCGGCAGCAGCACGTTCTGATGACGGTGCAGAAGGTGCCCGCGGCCTCGTTGCAGGGACGCCCTGCTCGTGCTGCCCTTCTCCAGGTGCCCGCGCTGTTCACCTTCCTCAACATCTGGGCGCAGCGCGAATGGAACTCCCGCTCACCTGCCGGGTGCTGTTCTTCATGCTGAAGACGCACCACCGCCAGATCATCGCCAGCAAGATGATGCGGCCCATGCTGGACAGCATCCGGGCGTCGCTGCGCCGGGTCCTCTCCCGCCAGAAGGACGAGATGGGCTTCAATCTGTCGGCCTTGCAGTTCGTCGGCCGCCAGATCAAGGAACAGAGTACAAAGGACTACGTGGATGAAGAGCGGTGGGAGGAGCAAGAGAAGACGACGGCGACGGGCAAGAAGCGGTCGTTTGTGAGTGTTGCGTGATGGGGGAGGTCATCTAGACGTCTGTATATCTGCATGACTGGCGTTTATCGAGTTTATGTTTGTCTTATGATTAGGTAGTTTGGCTTGGTAAAAGTTTTATATCTTGTTGATACGGGAATCCATGTCATGTATCCATACGCTTACTATCCATACGTGAGGTGTAGATGTGTCGAAATGTATGTGTGAAATTTATCAACGAGTAAATTCATAATCGCTAGTAGTGCTAATAAACCAAGTTCCCAGGTGATATGTCCACACCGTCAGACAACATATCCTGGAAAAACCTGTCGACACCGTCAGTCAGCAACAATCGATAAAAACGCAGCAGTGCAGCCGATGCATTCGTCTCCATAATCCACATTATGAAAGACACACCCGGATACCGAAGAAACAGGTACCCCGCAGAAAAGAAACCCCATGCAATCCAGTCATCCGTGGACAACCCAAGACACCATTCAGCAGAACCATTATAAGCACCGACGACAGGGCCACAAAGTGTACCCCGGCATACCTCTTCCGGCTCTTCCTAATTACCGGTTCGGAGAAAGTTCTCATCATATTGGGTCTGTCTGGTTGTGCGAGGAGTGACTGGACGGTTGGTTCTGTCTCTGCGGGTGTACCCGGTATGGATGGAGGATCATTGGGTGGGTGTGTAGCATACCTATACTATGCTTTACTAGGCACTCATTGTGAGGTGAGTGAGTGGGAGCAATCTGCGGCATGAGCAGCTGGACTGTTGTTGGCTGTGGGAGAAGAGAAGTAAGAAGGAAAAGGAAGTTGCGGCGGGAAAGATTTCTCTTCCTCTTCGGTCGACGGGGAAACTTCGGTTCCGCTCCGGGCTGAGTCAGGGCTGAGTCAGCCTTTCCCTGATTGGATCTGGTGTCGAAACAACAGACAAATCCCAAGCGTTCTCTTGGATCTTGGTACATAACTGACAACGATTATACTCAAATAATAGGGACATGTTGTGCTTTCCACCTGGATAATCTTATGTTCCTTGAAGATACGATAAACTGCCAAGTATGGTAAAAGCAAGCCGAGATATATATTCCACGCTCCGAGCAGATGACGGAGTACTCTTGCAAGAAGCTGTGGTGAGGAGTGGCAAAAATCATCTATTATCATGTCTCATAAAGCATAAATATCGAGCAAAACCCATGGCGCCAGTCTATGAACTCCGCTTCATATTCCCACAATTGGAGCATGTCCACCATTCCGTCTCCATAAAACTACCACAAACATCACATAGCCAGCCCAAGGGGCGCTTGGAAGTGCTCCTCTCAAGTTCCGCGAGTGACTCCACCGCGCGTGTGCGGTTGCGAAAGGAGTTCTTGGTGGTATACGGACTAAGTGGACGCTTGTTCTTATTGCGTGTCTCTGTAGCGGTCGGCGCTGGGGTCGCTGGTCCAGATACCGTCCGTGTCTTCGTCGGTCGAGGCCGCTCAGACCCACAGGCATCACAACATAGGAAGCTCGGCGGGTTCTCCAGAGTGCAGACCGTACACGCCCACGGCTGCTCGTACAAGACGTCGTCCGATGTAAGGTCAATCGGCTCCTGTATTTGTGATGGCGTAGGTCTAGTAGACTCAGGTACAGGCGGGGGCGACGGCATGGAGCGAGGGCCCGCAGGATTGTCATGACTTGGGGGAATGTAGGAAGGTCCGTATCGTTCTCGTTCTTCCTGCTCAATCAAATCAATGAAAGCCTGCATAATCGCCTCTTCGTTCGCATTGTCTTCTTCGGCTTTTGTCCGGAAGCCATTTCGAGAGGCCTCCTCGGCGAGCTCGGCGCTGTTATCCGCCCCGGATGCGCAACCCTTGGTCACATCTATCCGCTTTTGAGTGGCGTCTGCAATGACTCGACGCATATCGGTTCCCCGGAGAATAGGCGCACCACCCAGGCGCTGTCCCGACCCAGCAGTTAGAGTTCGTCGTCGCTCTGCAGCTGCCCGCGCTTGTCGGCGAGCTTCATCGATGGGCATCTTGCGACCACCCAGCCGCCTCCCGTCCGAGAGGAAGCCTTCACCGGTGTAGCCTTTGATGACAAGCTCTTCATGCTCGTCGCGAAGTTGGTTCCACAGCGCGTGGAACTGTTGATTATGTGGGCCATGAACGATGTGGGCCAACCTGGAGAGATCAGTGACTGTTACATGTCTAAATGAAGAGACTGAGACTTACTCGTGCAGCATCGTATCCACAACTTGCTCGATGGGAATGAACTGATTTTGGTCGGAGGCATATCGCAGCCGCAAGCAGATCTTCAGGCCTCCGTTGATATTGAGGCCAAGGAGGTTGCGCTGTTGGGGATAGAATTCACACAGCGTGCCGACTTTCCAGTCGCGACGGCGCATGATCGGTTTCACCAAGGAGGCAACCTTTCGGAGAATCAACAGGGCTTCGGACTCCCTGGGACGGTTCTTTTCATGTTGGTACTCCAACACTAGTGCGTCGAGTTCCCGCATGTTGGTAGTCCCACCACAAGAAGTCGCTAGATGAGAGAATGAATCGTGAGAAACCTGTCGCAAGCGAGTGTTTTGAGTCTTGAGGTATGACCAGCCGCTACTTGTACAAGTACTGTCAGTGGCAGGTGGCCAGGGCCCAGAATCGGTTCACTTGTGATCGCTCGACGCGACCGGTCGACGAGAAAGTTCCATTAACCAGGTAAGCAAGCCTCGAGGCGACCATACAAGATAGCTCAGGCAGACACCAGAGACGAAGGCCGCGTCATAGAGCGCGTGTGGCACTGATAGTGCTGGATTTGGATGGAAGGTCGACGTATGCAGTGGATTGATAATCCGCGTTGCCTCTTCGGGTACTTATGCATGACCCGCTGAGTCAGCCATGCATCCATGTGCACTACTACACAACCACCCTCTGACCTCTTCTTTACTTCCTCCCTACACCGGCTTCTCACCCAGCAGAGCAAAGCTACCTTCCGCGTCCACCTTCGCATAGTAGTGGCCAGTATTACTGAGGTGAGTCAAGATTCCACTATGTAGGTGATTCAACGCCTTGATCCCTATCGTGACAGCTTTGGTATTTAGAATGTATGCAATTATCAACAGGCTGTATGGATATTCATATCAGACTCTAATGCGCATCCACTCAAACCACTGGCCAAAATGCCCGGTTATCTTCGCGGAAGACCAGCAGTGCCAAGCGGTGACGCACGAAAAGTCCGATGAGACCACACAACCTGCACTCCCACCATGCTCCACGCCAGTCGGTTTTCCTTCATCGGGCCCATCCAGACGAGCCACAGATTGAGGATCGTCAGGTTAGTGGATTCGACAATTCCCCTGCTCGTTCTTCGCCACACGGATCAACCGTAGGGTATGCAGCAGGTCCAAGCCCATGGCAATCAAAGGCGACGGCGGCACGGTCCATTCCGTCACCGAGGCATCTAGAAGTCCTGTCACGGCATTGAACTTCGGCAACCGATGTCGTGGACAAGGGATGATCTTGAACAGCTGAGGGGTTGAGTATAAGAAGTTGAAAATCTGCGGGATGAACAGCAGAAGAAGGCGTCTTGCTAAAGTGACCCAGGATGCCGACCACGGCGAACACCATCCCGGCAAAGTAACAGTACGTATCGCCCACAAAACACCTTGGACGGGTACCAGTTATGGAACAACAAGGCCGAGGACAACCCCACGAAGGGCAGCAGGAAGTAGAGGGAGAAGAGATGCGAATCGGTGGCTGGGTGGGGGAAGGGTGTAAGGGGCGCGAGATAGAGTACATCGTTCGCGATGAGCAGGACAGCAATCACAATGGATTGCGCGACTTCGACACCGTTGATCCCCGCAGCATGTTGATGGAGTTGGGGGGAAGATCGCGACAGCGGCCATGTACGCATAGTACAGCCAGCCCAGGTCATGATGGAGCCAGGTAGGGTTGCAGGGGCACCGGAACGACAACCTGCGTGACACCAAAATCCACAAAGTACACTATCAGCATCGGTATCGCTCCGAATGCGGGGATGAGCACTTTGTGTCGCCATCGGATGTCCAACAGGTCATCTCCAATCCCGAGGATGACGATGCATTGCAGAGAGAGAAGACCAGAAAGATATGACGCAAGCTAGTGTTTTATCGTCAGTATAATACTGATTTCAGGTAAAGGGGTGACCAACCCGTCCGTGAGGGAATCGATGCAACATTCGGCCCGTCTCGACATGTTGCACTTCTAATACGACATCTCGATTTCCCCCACCAGAGTGGCAGCGACGATGTCCTTATAGAAAGCAAATGGAATGAAGAAAATCAGTGCAAGGAGATACACAATTGCACAGACGGCTCCCATGGTCTCTGGACTGAACGTGACGCGGATTAGTATAAGGATTTCCTAAAGCGGATCAACCTAGTCATCTCTATCGTATGGGACGTACATTTCGGGTCGTCGGGGCTTGGCCATGTCTCTGCCCTTGAGGCCCGCCTTGATAAACACCGGCCCGAGCCATCGGATAAGGCTGTAGGTGGCTGCGAAGACGATGCCACTGAAGGCCATCGACGCGATCAGCGGTGCGCCATCGCCTTGGAAGGTATTGACCAGCACGGCAAGACAGGCGCCGGCAAGAAGGAGGAGGCGCCACGTCTCCCGATGGGACAGGGAGCTCGGGGTGGTCGAAGTCATCTTGCGCGAGGCCTCTCCGGCTATCTCGAGAGCGCAGACGAAGACAGACCGTCACCAGCGAGGGGTGCAATGTGGCATCTTGGATGGCCTCGTCGCAACACCGTCGGCGCATCTGGTTCTGCCGGCAGAACCCGCCTTGTCCGATCCCGGAGGCGGTGGGCTGCGTCCAGCCCTGCGACTGGCTCCCACACACCTGGAAACCGCCTAGCGCGGCGGAGGGATTACGTAACGACACACCTAATCGCGTCGTCGACTCGGCCGTCATCGCGTGCAGTTCAACGAGCCATCTTGACGGATCACGAGCAGCTTCGGGACTGGAGCATCTGCAGGCTGCACGTTGGTGGCTGACGCTGGTTCTCGGGGTTTCGCATTGGTCCCGTACACTTGCTGGCGTCATGTCCGGGTTCGCTGATTTCGACGCCGGTCATCGGGACTTGGTCTCGGTCACCAAGTTCAACTTCTATGGCAATCGCATCGTCACCGCCTCCTCGGACCATCGCATGAAAGTCTGGGACCAGAAGGATGGCGAGTGGCAGCTGGTGGATACCTGGCGTGCCCACGACGCCGAGATCCGCGATGTAAGCAAGGCTCTATTGTATCCAATCCGGGAGCCGAGTCGTTCGGCCATATGCATTCAGAACTGATCGTCTCGTAGGCCACATGGAACGGCCCATTCACCGGCCAACATATTGGCAGTGTGGGTGAAGATATTGAAATGCAAGATCTGGCAGGAAGATGTCACACATCCGCCCAACTCTGGCGACGGTTTCGCGCCATCTTCCGCATGACCGCGCCGCAGCGACATCCGTTCGTCTCAATTGACTTCCGCAACATCGACTTGGAGTCCTGGCTGGCGGTCATCACTCGGGACGGGTTCCTGATGGTGATGGAGCCCGTGAGCCCGACTCCCTGGCGGAATGGCAGCCACTGGATGAATTCCGGGTTTGCAGCTCTCCGCAACGAGGGGAGGAGACCAGCTTTCGAGTCCAATTCCACCATGACCCCACTGACATCACGCATACGGTACTGCCGTCGTCGGATCGCAAAAGTCTGTCCTGGTAGTGGCCGCAATGGACAGCGTCAAAGTGTACCGCACGGACGCCAATCGGCGTTTCTACCATGCCATTGAATTGAGTGGTCATGGGGGCCTCGTTCGGGACATCTCTGGGCCAATGGCTCTGTCCGAGGCTACGACCTCATTGCCAGTGGCTGCAAGGACGGGTTCATCCGGATCTTCGAAGTCTATACAATGGCCAGCAACGAATCGCAAAATTCCAATGGCACTCATACCAACCGCATACCCAGTCGCCTTCCGTCCGTGCGACGAGCCATTCGGGGATAGGATCGGCTCTGGCGATCCAAACTCCCGCAGCCATGGCGAATCGTGCCGGAACGGGTAACACTCAGTTCAAGCACACGTTCAGGGAAGTGGCATGTATTGATAGCAAGCACCTCGACGTGTGGCAAGTGGGGTTCTCCTATCCCGGTACGCCCTACTCTTTCTCACTATCCAAGCTGCTATTTACCTGGACCTCTGAAAGCTAAACCTGCCATAGGGGACTGTCTGATATCCGCTGGTGATGACGGCGCTGTGCGATTCTGGAAGAAATCCCTGTCCGGGGAGTGGCTCGAATATGCCGAGACCGACCTGGCTTATCATTGAGAATTGCTCTTGCAAACCTCTCTCGTCATACATTGGATCAGAAGAGGTATGGTTTGTTTGATCGGTCGAGGCGTTTACCGGGTGTTTTGTGAGAGCCGGGGTGGGGGTTCAATTTCTCTTTTTAGCATTTCTTTCGGTAGACAGTGATACCCATGCATTGTGGTTTATCTATCCCCCAGACATTGGATTGGATGTATGTCTTTCTCCTTTCTTTTCGACGGCAATGGCATCCGTGGTACCTGCCTTGTTCCTCTTCCCGTGTGTGGGTGTTCCCTTCTACTTCGCTATCCAGCATCGGGCAGGCCTACGTCCTTCATTTCCCAGCCATTCTTATGAATTTGGCACCATGATGATCGGGCCTACTGTGGGAACGGGGCTGTTTATCGGCTCCGGTCAAGCCCTCGCCGCTGGGGGTCCGGCCTCCCTGGTCGGATCGTACGTATTCATATCGATATTGGTATACTGCCTCACGACAGCCGCGGCGGAGATTGCCTCTCATATGCCGGCTACGGAGGGAACGCTCATTCATCCCTATCACTATGCGTCGCCTCATCTGGGGTTCTCTCTCGGCTACCTTCGATGGTATTCGACCGCGCTGCTCGTGCCGTTCGAGATCACCAGTGCGATGGTGGCCCTTGGTGACTGGCATCCCTCCCCGCAAGTGGTCATCCGGGTGACAATCATGATGGCCTTGATTCTGGGGTTCAACCTCCTGCCAGAGCGGATCTTCAAGCGATCGGAGATGATCTTCACCGGAGTGAAGCTTCTCGCCACTTCAGGCTTAGGTCTGGTGTCCATTTACTTGGCGATCGATGGCGGGGCTGGATTCCATTACTGGCTCGATCCCGGGGCGATGAACGAATATCTAGTTCCGGGCGCCTTGGGGCGGTTTTACGGACTGATCCAGAGTCTACTCTGCAGCACCATCGTCTTCATTTTGAGCCCCGAGTTGACCGTCCGGCGCGGTGAGCAGACGGACTCCCAGCACAGCGTTCTCCACCTGTCACAAGTCGCGGTCGGTCAGCTGGTCAGCCTTTACACGCTCAGCTCGGTGGCGATCTCCATCATGGCCCCGTTCGACGAGGATTCGTTGACGAACGGGGGGATCGGGGTCGGCACGTCGCCGTATGTGGTGGGGATGCGGCGGGCACACATTCCGTTTCTCCCTTGGATAGCCACGATGTTGATTTGTCTTTCTTCCGTGGCCTCGGGTCGATCGTTTCTCTTCCTCTCTTCTCGGATGCTATGCTCGCTGGCGGAGACGGGACATGCGCCGTCTGTGTTGCACGTCCGCAACCGCTATGGGGTGCCGTACGTGGCCATTCTCACGACCGGGCTCATTTCTGCGACGGCCTATCTCTCCGTAGCGGTCTCGTCATCGGCGGTGTTCAATTTGCTCATGTATTTTATCACCACCTCCGGGTACATCTCCTGGGCCGGGGCGTGTGGAGTGTATGTGCAGTATCGCCGGACGACCCCGCACTGGGATTTCATCCGGCGCATCAGGCGTATGTTCAGCCTACGGCGCGTACTTTGCGCTCTCTACCTCCCTGCTGCTGGCGTTGGGGAATCTTGGATTTGGCGTCAACATTCCGGTGTATGTGGGGATGGGAGTGTTCCTGGGATTGTATGGGGGACATCGGGTCTGGGGGCGGTGGAGCATGCGTCGTGAACCGAAAGAGAGCGAGCCAGTGTGAGCGGTGAGAGAATGCAACAATATCCCTTGTGTGTTGTGTGAGAGAGAGACTGCCTCCTGGGCAGAGATGTAGATGCCGTCTGCGTAGCATCAGGTGACTTGCGCGGCCTCGGTGTGGGCTGCTGAGTCAGCCACCTGCGGGCGACGGCGCTAAACCGAAAGCGCTCGCCCCAGGCCGAGTCCGTTTTGCGGGCGACTTTCGCGGTGTTCTGGTGCTGCTGCCGCTCTCTCTCTCTCTCAGCACTCGCGCTGTCTGGCCGGGTCTTTCTCTCCCTCCTTCTCTTCTCTTCTCTCCCTCTCCCTCTCTCGCTTCACTCTCTCCCTCCACCACTCCCTCCCCGTCCATTCCCTCCTTTCCTCTCCATCTTTCATCGCTCGTCATATTCTCCTCTCTCTTCGCTTCATTCACCCTTCTCTTTTCTTCTACTTCCCCTTTCCCTCGCCATCCTCTCTCTTCTGGTCCATCCTCCACCACCTCGACTGGATTCCTCATTGATCCCTCCTCGCACCTCTCGTCTCTCCCTCTCCTCCTCTCGGGTCTTCTCCATGCGATTCGTGGCCCATACGCCGCTTCACCTCCGTCGACTCCCCATCCTCGATCCCTTCCTCGTCCACGGTCGCACGCGCCACAAGAGCCCACGCCGTCCCTAGACCACCCTCGAATCCTTCCTCCCCCCCTGGATCCTCTCGGTCATCGGTCCATCTTCATCGATCGGGCCTCTGTTCATCCCATCACCTGCCATCGACCGGTTCCCTCGATCGCTCCTGAGTCGACTGTCCATCCACCAGCCCACGACCGCGCCCTGGAGCGATCCTCCCAGTCTGATCGCCATCGAACCCGCTCCCTCTGGTTTGTGGACTCCTCCCATTCCTGGTGATCGCTGTGGTGGATACTGTGTCGCAGGACGCGACTCATATACCAGGCTCTCGCAAACGACCAGTGATATGCGCGTTGGGCTTTGACGGGTTCCTGTCGGCCGTCTCCCTGCCTTCCCTTCCATTCGCGCACCCTGGAACCGTTGCCTGAGAGGGGGTATCTGGTCAGATTATGACAGATACCTCCCCTGTTGCCATCACGCATCCCGCCACGGATCCCTATCCGGTCCCCGTCCCGCTCAACTCGCCCGCCGTCAACGGTGCCGTCTCGGATTCCGCCGCTCCCGACGAAGAGGAGCCGTATACCATCAAATGTATCTGCGCCTTTGAAGATGATGATGGGAACACGGTGTTCTGCGAACGGTGCGAAACGTGGCAGCATATCGAATGCTACTACCATGGCCGGGAGGTGCCGGAGGTTCACAATTGCGTAGATTGCGAACCCCGACCCCTCGACGGCCGTCGCGCCACCGAACGGCAGCGGCGGTTGCGAGAACAGAGCGACGGCGGGACCGAAAAGCGAAGCGATCCGGCGCGAAGAGTCACAAGAAGAAGGTCAAAGATCCCTCCGACCAGGTTAATGGCTTCCATCATCGCGCCGATTCGACTTCGCGTGATCCGCCGCCCGCGAAGAAGTCCAAGACGGGCCACCGCGCCTCCGGCTCAGTGGGCTCTTTGTCCGGCGCCAACCTTCCTCCCTCTTTCCCTCCCGATGCGCGCAAACGCGCCTCCACCTCCATGAGCCCGACCAAATTCACCGGTCCGACCATCCCCTGTACTCCCCCGAATTCCTTCATCTCTATGACCATGACCAGGACCACGCCAGCATGGACAGCAATCTCTTCAATACCCTGACGCTGGCGGGCGAATTGGCGTCGTGGGTGAACGAGCCCCCCCGGTTGGCGCACGTCACCAATGGGCGGTCTCCGCAGGATGTCTTTACGTACTCAGGGCCCATGTTGGATCGGTCCCGGTGGCCTGCACTGGCCACGGAATCCATCACGGATCCCACTCTAGAGATCGATGGCGTCGCTCCCACGTGGAAGATCCTTAAGACCCGCGATCGCATTGGCAAAGACGAGATTGTGGGGGAAATCACCGGCAAATTGGGTCTGCTGCGCGATTACTGCCTAGACCCGAACAACCGATGGCAGGAGCTCCGCCACCCCGAACCCTTCGTCTTCTTCCACCCACAGCTTCCCATCTACATCGACAGTCGACATGAGGGCAGCCTTCTGCGTTATGTCCGACGGTCCTGCCGCCCGAACGTCACGATGAAAACCTACATCACGAATCAGGTCGAATACCACTTTGTTTCGTCGCCAAAGAAGAAATTGCGCCAGATTCGGAGATCACTGCCATTGGTATCTGGACCCCCAGCTCTTCGAGTCGACCAATGGTTTGGTCAAGCAAGAGTCCAGTGACAGCGCACAGGATCTGGCCGCCATCTGCATCAGCAATGTGTTGGCGCATTTCGGCGGCTGTGCCTGCAACCCCCCACCTAACTGTTTACTCTCCAGTGTCGACCGGCGACGGCATCCGAAGTCGCTAGATCTCAAGTCGGCCAGTGGGAAGCGAAAGAAGACGGCCAAGAGCATCAAGTCCAATGTCTCCCCGCCTGGCCCGATGAGTCGCGCCGGCAGTGAAGCGGTGAAGCACCAGGACGAGGACGATCAGGGAGACAGCCGGTCGGCCTCGGGCGGTTCCACGCGCGGACACACGCACAGTCGCGACCTGACTCCAACGTTACCCAGCTCCGCGGACGGGTTTCTCGGAGATACGGAACTGTCGGCCCGAGAGAAACGCAAGATCGCCGCGGCAGAAAAGAAGTTTCAACAGTTGGAGCAAGATCAAGTCTCTCAAAAGCGAAAGAAACGGGCCAGCGTCCCGTCGAGCCACACGACGCCGACGATCGGCGTCAGTCAGACGGGGTCCTTTCACCGTTCTTCTCGTTCTCCTACTGCCACCTCCCCTAATCAATTCTCCCGGGGACGCCATGGCTCCCCCGTTTGATGGGCTCGTCTCTTGACCATCGGCAGTACGTGGATTCATCAATCCAAGCGGAGCTGGACGCAAACGATGATTCTGGATCGGCTGCTCCCTCCTTCCGACGACCGTCTTTTGTCCCACTTACCCAACGTCTTCTCAAACGGTGCTATGCGGATCGCATACGCCTGGAGCAGACCAGTCGAGCGCCCGTGTCACCGGCACACTCCAACGCCATGACGCAGCTCACATCCCCGTCGCCGAGCACCCACGGCGCGGCGCCGCTCACGGCGACCACCCCCAGTGTCTCGGGGGAGAAAGAGGACGTGGAGATGAAGGATGCCGAATCCCCAGCGCGTCCACTAAGCCGGGATCTTGAATCCTCGCCCCTCCGGACGAGAGATGGCCAAGCCGCCGCTCCCACCGCCCTGGCCGTCCACCGCTGCCCACAATGCCCGAATACCAGGAAGCAAAATGGGCAGCATCCAGATTCCTCCGCCGCCGACGACCGTCCCTTCGATACCGTCGACCACCAGCCCAGGTTCTGCGACCTCCCCCTCTCTTCTCTCCTCGCCCTCCACCTTGGACCCTCCGCAACACCCACCCACTACCCCCGGGGCGGGTGTGACGGCTCCCAGCCCCGTCAAGAAGAAGCTCAGCCTAGGGGACTACCTCATTCGGCGGGGGACCATGGCCACGCCGACGACCGAGAAGCCTGCGGCACCGGCCACAGCCATGCTCCCACCGAAGTCACCTACGACTCCACAACAGCCCCCGACGTCAACGACGGGCGACCACAGCCAGCCCGAGTCGAAGCCGGGGGAGGTTGACCTCCCCAAGGGGGACGGTCCCAGTTCTGAGGTGGCAATGAAGGATGCCCCGGGGTCCTCGCAACCCTCACAGCTCTCGTCTCTCACATAAAACCGTTAATTTTCCCCTTTGTGATTCCCCCGTTGCCGGTGGCTTTCCGTTTGTGACACGAATTTTGCTCTTTCGATTTGCGACTCGGAGTCTTGACTCTGTAAAAGAAACGGTTAATTGGCGTTTCCGCTGTGAGATATGGTGTTCTATTTGCTTTTTGGGATTGTGCAAGGCGTCTCTGGCGTGTGGATATGAAGCGGGTCACGGAAATGGTGTTTCTAGGATATGTACGACGGATGGGAAACGGATATCTAGGAGGGCCCGCGTGGTGTTGGGCCTGGATGTGCAGCGTTTGCTTCACGATTTGTCTTTACTAGCCGATCTATTATCTCTTCTGCTCTTTTATTACTATATTGTCTTCTATAACAGTTTTATTCCTACGATTGACCCATTCATTTGTGCCTTTGGACGCACAAGAATCTTGGGGCATAGCCGATGCAAAAACAGTTTTAATTTCCACTCCACACACCTTCGCATTGCAGTTACCAGTATTTACACGTTTGAACCCTATGAACAGGAAGTCATCCACCCGCTTCGAGCCTCAGTCCCAATCTCAACTCAGCACCAACTCAGGCAGTAGGAGTGGCCGCAGCATCACCGGGAACGGTAGCAGTGCCCGTGGCAGTGATGGCCGAGGTCGCCTGAGCCAGCGGTGGCACCGGCAATCAAAGCCGGGCCGGGAATAGTGTAGGTGAGAGGGTTATAGATATCGACGAGGATGCCGGGGTCGGTGGGCGTGTACAGCTCCGTGCCGACGACGCCCGCAGGGGACTGGGAGCCACCGCCCGTGATACGCAAGTTGAAGCACTGCATGTAATTCTGCGCACCGTTCTCGTGAGCGCCGTGGAGGGCGATCATCTCATGACGCAGGACGTAGTCACCGGGTGCGATGTCCGCCGGGATCTCAACGAGCCAGGAGTTGTTGTTCTCGATGAGCTGGTCGTCACCCCAGAAGCCGGGACTTCGGAGTCATCGACCAGGCCCACCTCGGAGATCTTGAAGAACTCGAGCGTGGTCTTGTCGACGGTCGTGCAGCCGGCATCGTCCCCGCAGGCGGCGAGGAGTCGATGACCGGGCCGTGATGGGTCTCGGGCCATTCGGTCCATTGGAGATTGATACGGTCACCGGCGGCCACCGTCGCGAAGCCCTTTGCGTTGGTGGCGTTGACGTGACAGATCACGTCGTCGGTGGTGAAGAGGCTCGGCTCGATAAAGCCGTTGGCTGTGTTGGGGGTGCCCCAGGCGACTACCGTGGGGGGTTCGGCCATGTAGGGGAAGGAGTTGATGTCCCAACCCTGGAAGGAGACGCCATTGATGACAATGTTGGTGACGTGCCCGTGGCCGGCGACCTGGTTGGCCAGGAGGGCGAGCAGGGTAGTTTTGGAGAGACGATCCATGCTGGGAGGTGGTCTTGGGAGTACCGCCGGTATATAGGAAGATGGAGATAAGAGAGAGGACTGGGGAGCGATCGTCATGGAGAGGATGACACTCCTTGCATCTTTATATACACCAGTCTCGGTACACACGGAGGAATTGCCGAATATCATCCACCAGCTTCATTGTAGGTCCACCAGTCCGATGGAATGGAGAGCCACCCTGCATGATCAGGCGCAAGCCACCTCGCGGGAGATTGATTAACGAGCAATATATCCCAGCCCGATGAGTGGAGTGATGAAGGAAGCGGGCGTCTGGGGAAACAGCAGAAGGCCCGCGCCATGGCTTCGGCCACGCACTTTAATTTTCACCTCGTTCGTCCGGACTGGAGGAACGGCTTCGAGTCCGAGCCGAAAGAGGAAATCGTTGTATACTCCTCTTTTTCGTTGTGTCGATATCATGACTTGTGATGAGCTTGCATCTGGGATTCGTGGGTTGCTGAGATAACGATCTTTTCCAACTTAGAGGGATATCCCTCGTTGCTGTCGTAAAATGCTGATTAAACAGAGATGGTGGATACCGGCAGTCCAGTGGACGCTCTGTGGGATCCTGAGACGTGGACGGTTTCAGTACGGATAGACGGACAGACATCCCGATGGGAATATCCTAATGCCAAGAATGGCATGTTGGAGGGTTATCAGAGTATTAACTAGGATGATGGCAAGTTAAAAGCTCAGTGAGGGAAAGATTGTCATACAATACCGAGGGATGAATTCGGCTCATTGATCATCACTTCTCCAGCTTATCCTTGTTACGATCTTTTTGATCTTTCAATGTGGAAGCTATCTCAAGACAGCTGAAGGTCAACTACTTCGCGTATAAAATTGAGTCTGCTGTATCCTCATTGGAGGAATATATCCTCTTTACGATGAGATTTCCCACCTGTTCCTGGCAAGGCTGTCTCGGCAGTGGTGACTCCATGGAAATTGCTGAAGCCAGGCTGGACGGATACCCCTATCCTCTGGGCAACAAGGACGAGATTGAATGTGGATTGTAAGACAATGACGTCTTCTTAAGTAAGGAACGCCGTCCGTGAGAGGAGGAAAGCACGCGTATCGATACCCTCTTAGGCATAGTTGCTAAAATCTCCCAAGTATGAATCATCGATCTGCGGGTAGATATCCCTACATCAAGTTCGCGAGCATTATATGAGTGATGGGAGATATCCCTAGAAGTCCAATCATTAGACACGCCTTCATACTATTTCGAAGACTCAAGAATGGCGTCTCGTGCGTCTACATCGTCTGAGATCGGGGAACGACTCAAGTCACCGTTCTCACTTTGAGCTGGAGCAACCGTCTCTGCTCCCCGCAGACCAGGGGAAAGCAGCCTGGCTGATGCTGGCCTCATGCTGTTTGATCCAATTCCCATTATGGGGTACGCAAGAAGGCTGCGATACTCGTCGAATGACTTTTTGCTCATCATGTCAGGGTTCTCCCTCGTCTTCGGTATCTTTCAGGAATACCTATCGACTCATGACGTCCTTGTTGGAAGCAAAGGAGATCTTGCAGTGGTCGGGACGACATCTACCGTAATTATCCCACACGACGGCTGGGCCATCAAAGTTAATCATTCGCCCCCTTAGGGAATCTTATATCTGCTATCACCCGTGTCATTCACCGTTCTCACTCGGTATCCTCACCTCCAAAGACACTGCGCCTATGTCGGGCTCATATTCAGCGTCGGCGGATCGCTTCTCTCCTCCTTCTCGCAGACGGTCTGGCATTTAATTGTCACGCAGGGAGTCATCTGTGCCATTGGGAACGGGCTGGTGTTCAGCCCCACGACCTTGTATCTGGATCAATGGTTCGTACATCGAAAGGGACTGGCGTATGGGATCATGTGGGCTGCCAAAAGCATCTGCGGAGTGGTTCTTCCATTTATCACCAGTGCTTGTCTGAGCAAATTTGGATTCAGAACAACGCTGCAGGCATGGACGTCGCAACGGTCAGCTCCTTTTCCAATTACATAGTCGGTATCACTGATGAATCGACAGTTGTTGACTACTCTGCTGGCGTTGCCATTCGTCAAACCTAGAATCCAACCAGCACCGTCGACGTCAGTTCAACGGATTGATCTTGCATTCTTGAGACTGGTCACTTTCTGGATGTTGCAGCTAGGCAACATCATCCAAGGATTCGGATATTTCCTGCCCACCACATACCTCCCGTCATATTCAACCACAGCGGCTGGGCTGTCAGATACGACGGGGACTGTTCTTGTCGCCCCTTCAATGCAACCTCTGTGATCGGCGGTATCGTGTTGGGAATGCTCTGTGACCGCTTTGCTGTCACCAACGTGATGTTGCTCTCATCTGTGGCTCGGCGCTCTCCGTGTTTCTTTTGGGGACTTTCCACCTCCCGTCATCATCTGCGGACTACCCTGACGCCGCGATTGCTCTTCTGACTTTGTTCTCCATCACTTACGGTTTCTTTGCAGGCGGCTTCAGTTCGACCTGGTCGGGAGTGCTGATGCAGATCAAGCGCGAGGTGCCGTCGCTAGAGACAGGTTTAGTATTTGGCCTACTTGCAGGTGGAAGAGGGATTGGAAACGTTATTAGTGGGCCCCTTAGCACTGCCTTGATCAAGCAAGGGTCCATTGATGGAAGTCAGGGTGGCGGCAGCATCGGGTACACCACGCAGTATGGGGCGCTGATCATGTTCACGGGAGTGACGGCAATGCTGGGAGCATGGAGCTGGATGTGGCGATACTTGAGCGTCTGCTGGAAGCGAATAGTATAGATTCAACGCAAGCGTAGTGAATATGGTAGAATGTGATTGTATCGGGAGAGACTGAGAAGGAAGGACGGTGTATACAAAGAAGACCAGTCGTGGTCGGCGCTTCATCACGTGCCGCGCGGCCTTCCTCCAACACTCCGTCACTTTCGCTCCGTCGCTCTTTCACGCCCGCATCTCTCGTCTCTTCATCCACACCTCTCCCTTTGTCAATCCCCTCCCTCGACACACCTGGGGTGGTCTGGTCAATTCCTCTCCTTCCGTCATGGCCACCGATCCCTCCCTCCAGGATCCCCTCCTCGCGCTGCGTCGCGCCATCGCAGCCGGCACGCTTCCGACCCCGACGACCTCCTCCGAGCTCTCTGACACGGATGCCACCGAAGACCTTGCAAAAGCGACTCATTTGTACTTCACCGGTACTCTCCCCCAATCAATCCCGTTGACGACACCTACGCGTTTCGTCTCATCTGGGACCGCCGTCGACCTTCGCAGTATCTTCTTTGCCTGGCAGAAGAAGGATGTCGCCATTCCCGAGTACATCGCCTCCGCACAGGAATTGAACGAGTCACTAAAGCAGAAGGAGCGCAAGGAGGCGAGGAAGAAGAGAAGGTGCAAAATCTGGTCTTCGTCGAGCGTCTGGATCTCATCACCTGGCTTGAGGGTGCCTCCGATGAGAGTGAATACATCAAGCCGTTAGAGGGTGCTGCTGCCGCTGCAGCTGCCGCATCGGCCGCAGCCCAGGCACAAGCGTCAGCGAATATCGCATCAGGGGCTGCGGGGGGTGTCTCCCAAGTACCCAGCGGTGCGCAGGGTGCCGTCGCGCCGGCCGCTGGCGCCCAACAAGGACGTCCTGCCAAGGTCATTGACCCCAGGCTGCAGGAGATCTACAATGGGGAGCGAAAGATGGGAGACCGAAACACTGTCTTGCGCGGTATCAAACCAACTGTGAGTTCGGCACTTCTCCACCCCGCCTAGTGTGGGATTTCGCGCCACTTCGGCCTATTTAGTTATCAAGGACTAACGATCACCAAATAGGACTTCTCTCACGTTCGCAAAACGGCAGAATCCTTCCTGGGGCGCAATCGCTCCCGGACAGGCCAATACCCTCCCGGCACGAAGCCCGGAAGCAAACCCCAGTCGATGGTTCCCGCGCCATCGGCCGGCCTCTCGCAACCGCGAAAAGGCAGCTCGAAGACCCAGGACCCCATCATCTCCTCCTCTCCGTCGCCCTCATCCCTTATCCGCATGTCCAACGTCAGATCCTTCCTCCAAGACGGTGTCTTCGTGCCCCCCGATCATCCCACGCTCGCCACCCCCGGTGCCAACATCTTGTACATTTCGCGCCCGCTGCGCACGGGCGACCCATCCAACCCATCTTCCCGTGCTGTGGGCTCACAGGGCTCCTCCCGGAAGCCCACACGCTTCATTCTGGTCGACAGCACGGCGAACTTCCGCCCGGACTACTGGAACCGCCTCGTCGCGGTCTTCACGACGGGTCAAACCTGGCAGTTCAAGTCGTACAAATGGTCCTCCCCACCGGAGCTCTTCAAGCACGCCAGCGGTATCTATATTGGCTGGCGAGGCGAGGATGTTCCTCGGGATGTTCGTGGCTGGGGTCGTGGTGTGCAGAGCTTTGCTGTTGAGAGATGGGACGAAAAGGGTGGTGTCCACGGCGCTGGGCGGTGGCGGGACCGGGAGGTCGTCGAGGGAATTTGGACGGCGATTGAGGAGGGCATGAGATTGCGGGGATGGGGTTCTAAGTGATGAATCCCTTGTCGATTATTCTCATGGCGGTATCCTATTCGATCGTGCCTTCTAGGTCTTACTTACAGTTGACAGTGATAATCACGTCACTGGCTTGGATGGCATGCGTGTTGACTGTGTAGTAGCTTTCTACCAGTGCCCTCTGAGTGGGATGACTCTCGGATTGATACGCTGCCCCCTATTGCAACACCGGTTCTGATCGTATAGGAATTGACTTTGACTGCGAACGCTCTAGACGGATGAAAAGGACCAGGGATTTCATTTACCACTTTGTTTTAATAGGGATGGTATCGTGGATGCAGGACGGCGTGGGTTGGCGTTGCTTTCTTTTGTTTATAGCATATTCTATCATCTTGGTCTATTTCATGAAAAGCGGTTGGAGAGCATTGTCTCACTTCCAGGCCGCTTGTCCAATCCTACCACTATCATAAATGACATACATACCTACATACAATCAATGCCTTTGACGCCATCTGAGACCTCGTGTGCTGCACGTGGTTGCCATGTGCAAGCCAAGGCTTAGCGTGCAGGTAATCTCGACATCGCGCCATGCCCATGGCCTTCACTCTAGGTACGCTACGGGGAGCCATTTGAAGCTTGTAATGTATTGATTCTCTGAGTCTCACTCATACCTAGGTAATCCCTGTAAGGGAGACAAAAGGAAATGGCAACAGCAAACACGAAAGCCAGACTCGCTGAATCTGAATGAAGCCTTGAAAATGCAAGTTCAATCGGATGCGCAGAACAATGCTGGAGAGGAACACGATGAAATCCGCAAAGGCGTTAAAAGGCATGTACATCAATTGGAGAGAGAAAAGGAAAAGGAAAGGGAAACAAAGAAAAGAGAAAATAATAAATAAAAAGTCTTTAATCATGCAGGGATGCAGAAGGAAAAAGAAAGGAAATGAAACGCCTCTCTAATGCTGGAAAACTTTGGTGTCTGAGACTGCCCTTGCCCAAATTCTCCACTCGCATTCGAACGTCGTAGCAGAGGGGGGATGAAAAGAAAATGCAACAAGAGAAAAGAAAGAGAGGGAAATGGTGTTGAAAGTAAGGAAATCCAATTCGGGCCATCTATCACATGATCCATAGATCGTAACATCTCATCTGTCGTGATAACTCGAGGACCGGAGAGCGCTGAGAGCTCATGGGAGACATCAAGGACCGGCGAGAGTATATATAAAAAGAGGTGCCCCAAAAAAGGGCGAAGCATTCGTGGCGGACGTGTACGGGCGAGAGAGAATGATGTACAAAGGTCGTTTCGAACGCCGTGGCGGCGCGGGGTCGTGGATGTTGGATTAATTGGATAGGTCCCGATGCGACCCATTCGTCGGTTGAGCAATACCCAAGTCTATGAGAAAATTTTTGGAAGGAAAGTGCGTGCGTCGCATCCCGCGGTGGAGGGAATCGGCGGTCACGTTGTTGAAATCATGAGTGCAAATTCACCGTGACGAGGTGGCGTCAGCTATCGTCATGATCGTGCCGAGCGGCTGATCGAGCGCTCCGGGATCGGAGCGGGCGTGGGCGAGTAAGACCGCGACGCCGCTGCAAGATCCACATCGTGCTCCTGGAGGACAACCGCATATTTGGGATCACGCAAGAATTTCGGAATGGAGTCCTGGGTGGTGTTAGAGAAAACTTGGACCCACTCGTGTCCACAGGGGTACTTACACTCGACATCAGCTTGAACACCGAGGTTTGCGCCATCTCGAACAGATGCACTACCTCCTGCAGACTGCGGAACATCGACTCATCGTCGCCCACAGCCTTGGTCATGCGGCTGGCCAGGCTGTTGCGCAGCGCATGGTCGATGTTGAGCTCACATGGGGAGCCAGGGGCCAAAAAGGCATTGTACAGACCTGTGATTCGGTTAGTCATCGTGAAACGAGAGGGTGGGGGCGAGATAGAGAAACGTACCGTACGCCGCAGCGAGGGTTTCACGAACGGCATCAGGCCGCTTGAACGTGCCGACGCGCTCCGCCTGTGGTAGGTGGAGGTGAATTCAGAGACATCCAGTAGAAGGAGAGATTCTCTTCACACAGGGAATAACGGAGGAACTCGCGGAAGAGCAGGCGCAACGCCGGATCGTGGAGGATGTGGTTCAGACGGGCGTTGTTGGAGTCGCGGGGAATGCCACGGTTGTCGTACATCGGAGGGGTGTCGCGCGACTTATCCCGGGCAATCCAGCCGCAGACGCGCTGACCTCGATCGGTGATACCGTAGATGGCATTCTTGGAGGGCTGGAACGCGACGATCGGTTTTCGGGCATCGGAATCATCTTATCCTCCTGCAACATGGTGATCAATCCGTACTTGACGAACAACTCGGCGATCAGAACGGTTTCGCGGCGTTCGATCGTCGTCGAGCAATCCATCAGCCAGTCCACGGCGGCCTTGCCGGTGAAGGTGTTGGTGACAATGCGGTCGTTCACTTTCCGTTCCTTGGCCATCTTCACACCCACCAAACCGTTCGCGTAGTCGCTGAGGGAATCAGAGTCGGAGGTGGAGATGCTGCTCTTGACGTTGGGGCCATCCTGGCCGGCAAAACGGCGGAAAATCACCTCGATGGTCGCCCGATCATGCGACAGCTTGTCGGTTTCGGTGTCGCGCTCCAGGTTGACCAGTTGCATTGTGTTGCGAGGGGATTCCAGGACATCGATCACATGGCGAGCGGTGATACCGTTGCGTTGACAGAAGCGTTGCAGAATGTTGATCCCCTTGGGCGTGAGCTGACAGTGCACCTTTGAGCGGGAATTGCTGGGCACCCTTGCCGTCGACGGACTCAATGAAGCGGGCATCCACGAAGCGCTGACAGACGGAACGGGCCATTTCCTTCGCCATGGAGAAAGTCGTGGTTGTCGTCGTCGTCACGATGCGCGAGGGATCCTTGGGGTCGGGCATGCGGTTGGATTGGGAGAATTTGAGGGAGCCGAGGTTGTTGATGGCCTCTTCGGAGGTGAAGGAGTGGTCATATTTCGTGAAGCGTACGCGATGCGAATCCAGTTTCAAGCTGACCATGAGCGTGGAGAACAGGTCCATGAAATCCTACCACGAATGCGGTCAGTACCGGGGTGCCTGTGTCGGCACACGGCGGGTCATGAAGCTTACCTTGGTGAATGGACGATCATCCTCGGTCATCCGCAGCAGGCGCGAGGAAGTTTTGATGCATGGTGGGCGGGTGGGCGACGGACCCAAGGGAGGGAACGTGCTGGAGAGTCTGGCGACGCTTGTCGACCGAGTCGGCCACGCCGGAGGCGAGGTGGTCACCGGGGGCGGATCAATGGGCGCAGAGCTCGACAGGTCGCTGCCGGGGCTGCCGTCGGAGAGGGAGGCGTCAAGGGCGAGAGACCAGGGCACTCGCTGACGCTGATCTGCGAGGGCTTGCGCGCGTGCTTGAGAGACTGCCGGAGGACGGGGACGAGCGCAAGGTGGTGGTGCCGGCGGCGCCAATGGCGGAGAGGTTGGCGAGGGCGCTGGAGGTCTTCTCGCGGGCGAGGGCAGCGAAGGAGCGGCGATTACGTCGCGAGATGGAGCCAATGACGGAGCCGGTGAAGCCGGAGGGTTCACGCTGGGGGGTGGACGCGGCGGGGGGCGGCGCTGGAGCAGGCGTCCCCGTGGGTAGGGATGAGGCGGAGGATGAAGCACGGGGGCGCGAGTCGACCGGAGGGGAGGAGGCCGGGACAGC